>JBBPNE010000006.1:0-200542 GCA_038090735.1 Xerocomellus amylosporus | reverse complement strand
GAGCCGAAGCTCACACAAGCTGCGACCACCCTCTGTATGGACAAGGTCGCCGTGCTATGGAAGGTCCCCACGGCCCGCATACCCGTGTATTTGAAGGGGCGTGCGCCATCAAGGTAAGTATGAGTTGCTATCTCGTTTGCCCCCTCCTTATATATCACTGTCGTTCGCGCACGGACCAGCTTGCGTCTTGGTTGCCAAAAAAGGTAACTAATAGTCGGATGTGGCATTCTGGCCCCTTGGAATCGCGCCAATGAGTGGACTAGCGGACGAGCCTCTGGCAGATCTTGACGGCCTCTCCGACAATGACAACGCGGACTACGAAGAAAACGAAGACGCTCCCGCCCCGACCACCAGCTCGGCGCCGAATGGATTGAAGCGCAAGGCAGAAGGTGACATTGACATGTCCGAAGATGAAGGGGGGGCAGAGGAGGAGGAAGGCGTGGCAGGAGAAGAATCCGGCGGTGGTCTCGTGCTCGACGGCGGTGTAAAACCTGCAGAGGAGTTGGACGCGGAAGATGTACAGCAGATGGATCTCGGTGCAATAGAGGACGTCGGCTCGATAGCAAAACTAGAAGGGAGCAAGAAGATGTCCGATATATTGAAAGTGACTCCATTCTCTTCCACCGCTCTCGTGCCGTCGCTGATGCTTACAATGTAGGAAATTGGGAAATACCAAGCAAACCCGAGCTCAGCAGATGCAATGTCGCTTCCTGCTCACTTGAACCCAGAGTACACTCTCATCGTGCAGGCAAATAACTTGTCCGTCGACGTTGACAATGAGATTCTCCTGGTACATAAGGTGCGTTACGAATGGACCTGGTTTTCACGTCTACTGAATCCTCGTCCCCAAGTTCATCCGTGACCACTACGCGCCAAAGTTCCCCGAACTGGAACAACTGGTTCAAGATCCCACCCAGTACATACGAGCGGTGCGCATTCTTGCCAACAACGAGGTTTGTCAAACACATCTACGACTGAGGACCCTTCTAAGTTTCCAGTCTCTTAGGATCCTACAAAGGTTGACCTAACAGGTGTACTACCTGCTGCCGTGATCATGAGTGTTTTGATCACGGCCACAACGAGCTCAGGTCAACCCCTTTCAGACGTGCGATGGAAAGCTGTTGAGCGAGCTTGTGATTTGGCCGACCGTTTGGAGGAGACGCGCAAAACTGTGAGCTGCATCCTTCCCAATGTAATACTTCCCTCACCCTTGCCGTTGCAGATATTCATGTACGTTAGCTCAAGAATGAATGTGCTTGCTCCCAACCTATCAGCTATTGTTGGTACTACTACAGCTGCAAAACTACTTGGCGTCGCAGGTGGCCTCGGTCCACTAGCCAAAATGCCATCGTGCAACGTTCATGTTAGTCATATCACGGCATTTTGCCCTGTAATTCATCTCATCATACCCTTCACCCAGCTTCTTGGTGCTCAAAAGAAGATTACGCTAGGATTCTCCACAGTCACCCAGCGGCGGCACACAGGCTTCGTGTTTCAATGCGACCTTGTGCAGCAAACGCCACCAGAGTACCAGCTCAAGGTGCAGCGAACTGTTGGCGCAAAATGTGTGCTCGCCGCTCGCATGGATCTTGAACGAACTCGTAGAGATGGTGAGTATATTCTGAGAACGAGTTACTTGTGTTGAAAATTGTCCAGGATCGTACGGTCAGGATCTTCGAGATAAAATTGAGAAGCACATAGATCGTCTCGCAGCCCCCCCACCCGCCAAAATTACTAAGGCACTCCCTATTCCCAACGACGGGCCGAAAAAACGAAGAGGAGGGAAACGGTTTGTCCTATCCCCTCCGTTCCCCTTTCACTGTTGGGCCTCACGTTTCATTTCCAGGGCGCGTAAAGCCAAAGAAGCTTATGCTCAGACCGAGCTGCGCAAACTTCAGAACCGCATGGCATTCGGGGAGGCCGAGGAGGAGGTTGGTGCATTCGACCAAACGAAGGGCCTCGGCATGATCGGGGTGGGAACAGGCAAGGTCCGGGCCGGACTTGGAGAAGCCAAGAGTCGGGGTGAGTGGCACTCCTCGCGGTCTAATCCTTTTTGTTAAACCCGATGAAATCAACAGCAAAATTGTCCAAGGCGAACAAGTTGCGGACGGCTGCGCTGACGCGTGCAACCCAAGGCGGCACGACGACATCAGGAACGGCCACGTCCCTGACCGTAACTCCGGTGCAAGGTTGGTTGCTGGTATATTTGTCTGATATTCCTCGCTGACTCGATCCAAGGTTTTGAGCTGACCAATCGTGCTGCGGCTGCTCAGCGGGTCAAGGAGGCTAACGAACGATGGTTTGCAGCCGGGAGCTTCTCATTTGTGGGGCAGAAAGGGAACGGAAATAAAGGATAACTTAGATACAGACCCCTGGCAACAGCCATGTGGAATAGTTAGGAGGCACCTCGATCTTATCATCCTCATAGTTGAGGTTCATCATGATACTAGATTGAACGTTTGCATGGATGTACACACTAGGTGAATCCGTTTGGAAACTATGCGAAGATAAAATGCCAGTAGAGAATAAGATAGAGAGCATGTAGACAAAGGACGATAACGTGGGACTACGTGAGCTACTAGCTTTACGGTGATTGAGCGGGATGAGCAGTGGCAACGGTTTCTCCTGTTGCGGCGCTCTGGGTCACATCGATGTAACCAGCCTTTTTGGGATCAGCAAGACTGTTCCGTTTGGAACGATAATTCCGAATGGCCGAACGGATGGCGTCCTCGGCCAACACTGTGGGAAGTGGAGCATATCAGATAAGCAAGTACCGCCGCGGGGAGAAGGCGCTTACTTGAGCAATGGAGTTTCACAGGTGGAAGGCATAACTCCTTGGCGATTTCGGTGTTCTTGATTTTGGAAGCGTCGTCGAGAGAGAGACCCATGACCCGCTCGGTCATGTAAGAGCTGGAAGCAATGGCACTTCCACAGCCAAAAGTTTTGAACTTGACATCGCTGATGATGCCATTCTCGTTGACGCGGATTTGAAGCTTCATTACGTCGCCGCAGCTGGGCAAGCGTCCGGTTCAGCAGTTTGCATGACAAGCGAGAGGATAGACACATACGCAGGTGCGCCCACGAGCCCCGTACCAACATCGGCGTCGTCTTTGGGAAGAGAGCCGACCTAGATAGGAGAAGGATGAGCCATGGGCAAGGAGTGGACCGTGGATGCAACGGACGTTTCGTGGGCTCTCGTAGTGAGAGATGACCTTCTCATGGTAGCCACGGGCGAGGATTGGAGCAACGCCAGTCCTCGATGCGTTTGCCGCAGCAGTGTTGAGCACAGTCCTTGAGAGCGCTGAGCGGAACATGGTGGATGCTGGGAAAGGTAGCCGAGCCACACTTTGACGTTGCTTGCCAAGTCTCGTCTGAGCTCGAATTAGGTCTGGTCTATGAGATCACATCCTCGACTACATGTTCCGCAATCGCAAGACTCGATGTGAGCCCAGGACTCTCGATTCCCAGCAGGCTCACCATCAGCCCACCGTCTCTCCCGTCTGCATAGTCCGTCCGTATAACGAAATCTTGGAATCCCGATACAACAAGCTTCGGCCGAACGCCGACATAGTCTGCTCGGAGTCCCTCCAATGCGACCCCCGGCAGATACTGCGCCACTGCCTTGTGCATCTCCTCTAGCCGCGACTCGCCGGGCACCAGGTGCTGCGTCCAAAAGTCAGCGTTTTCCTCGTCGGTGCAAAAGTCTGCTGCGTCCGTCGGTGGCGATATCCACTCTAGGTCGGGCCCAAATCGCACCCTCCCTTGCAAGTCAAGGGTCAGGTGTGTGCCAAGAGATTGGAAAGCGTGTTTGTTGGGTCCAGTCTCTGGACAAGGGTATATAAGGTGACTGACACTGGAAATCCCTGGTCCGCTGTACGCTGCGTATGAACCCCGCGCGAAATACATTGGTATCCGAGAAGTCTCGGGGAGAAGAGAATTGAGAACGAGGTTGGCGGACAATCCAGATGCATTGATGAGTGTCTTGGCAAGAAGGGCATCTCCTTCCTGTGCACCATCGGTCACAGTCTGCACCACCCAGCCGTCATGGGAAGGTGCCGTAGAAGATGCCTTTGCACCCTTGTAGGGATCCACGCGGACAACGCGCGTGGAGTAGACGAGCTCCCCTCCTTCAGATTCCAGGATGTCTTTCTCGAGGCTCTCCATGAGTGCATGCGAATCAACGATACCAGTCTCTGGGCTCCACAGGGCTGTGGCTATGTCTTTTGACAGATCAGGCTCCAGCTCGCGTGCATGGTCTCCGCTAACAAGGGTAGTGGGGAGGACGGGCTCGCTTGCCAAGTGCGGTGCCGAGCGCGGAGGCCACGGAAGCGAGTGAGATTTCTCAAGCAGGCTTTCAACATACGATCGTTGGCTCTCGTGAGCAATAACGAGCTTTCCCGTTTTGCGATACGGGATGTTGTATCTCTCGCACCGTTGATACATCAGGTGGCGTCCACGCAGGCACAGCCGTGTCTTCAAAGACTCGGGTGGGTAATAGAGACCTGCAACGATGAAAGGTAATAAGGCACGATGCTTGGGGTGGCCGTCGTAGCAGAGTCATACCTGCATGGATTACTTCGGAGTTTCGAGAACTAACGCCATGTTATAAATTAGGACCAGTGCGTATCCAATATGAACAGACCTGATTTCCTCCCCGGCTCGCCCATGCCTCTCCACGAGAAACGTGGACTTTGTCGGGAATCGCTCGGACAGGCGTTGGGCAATTGCTAGACCGACCACACCTAACGGCAGAGTAGAAATTATGCTCTACGAAACGGTGGTGCATGGTCCCACCTCCTCCAACAACAACAAAGTCGACCGCTGCATCGGGACTCTAGTATGCTTGTTATCCAAAGCACTAGTCAAGGCGCTCAAAGATGAACTGACCTTAAACTTGAACTTGCTTGTAGAATTTAGAGCAGCTTTTAGTCCTCGCACAGATAAAGGAGCCATCTCGCGAGACGAAAGAGCTGGAGGAAGCGATATGAAGCGGATTTCCGAAAGTCAGTGTGAACGGCCATGTGCGGACGGTTTCAACGTGCTGGTTTCGGTTAGATAACTTGCCATGAATCTTATCTTATCTTATCCATTTGCCTTGCGCTTGTTCACTTCAACTAAAGCACTCGACCAGACAGACAGACTTGGGCTGAACATGGCTTCACAGACTGGACCGCAACCAGCGCAAGTCGACCTCGAAGAGACGCTGGCGTCCCTAGAATCCCTCCCATTGTTCATGAAGTCTTTGCCCAGCGAGGACTCGGGCGATGTTGCATTCCAAGCGTTGCAGAGCCTCGCACACGACGGCACACCGGACGGTGCGTCGACGCCCTATTTCTTTTCCTTGGGATGTCACTGACTGGTTCGCAAGAAATTTCCCGGAACTTCAAGGAGCAAGGGAACGACTACTTCAAGGAAAAGCGTTACCGAGAAGCCGTTGGTTTCTATACCCAAGGTATTGATGCGAAGCCGGCGGACTCTTCACTCCAAGAAGCTCTATATTGCAATCGTGCTGCCTGCAATCTTGAGCTGAGTGTGTGGAATCTTTCGTCCCGTGGTGAGCGCTGACCGTCAAGGCAGAAAACTATGGCTTGGTGCTCAAGGACTGCTCAAAAGCATTGAGTGTTAATGCCAAGTCATCAAAGGCGTTATACCGTTCAGCAACAGCGCTGCTAGCTCTGGATCGGCTCGAGGAGGCCCTGTACTGTTGCCATCGATGCCTCGTATTCGATCCTCACAATCAGGCTGTTCAGTCCTTTCGGTCGCGCGCGGAGAGCATAAGAAAAGCAAAAGACGGACAGCGTCAAGAAAACGAGGAGCGGTTACGCAGAGAAAGGGAAGAGAAGCAGCTCCTCCGGATAGCCATCGAGGTAAGCAACTTGTTGCCTTTAGCACTGGCATCGAACCCAAGATCGGTAGGAACGGCACCTCTACCCAATCAGCAACCCACAGGGGACATCGGATAATCCGTATTCTCCACAGTTTGACTCGGACGATCCCACTCGGTCGACACTCATCTTTCCAGTTTTCCTCTTGTACCCTCAGTATGCGACATCGGATGTCATTGCTCATTTTGTGGAAGATACAGCCTTCTACGCTCATATTTCTCAGATGTTCCCCCCACAAGCCCCTGTACCGACATGGGACGAAAAGCAGGAGTACACGGCCAGTAACCTTGTAGTGTATGCAATGACGCATCGAAGACGGTTGCTCAAGGTTGGAAAAAAGATGACACTACGAGACGTGTGTGGGGCAGCAAAAGAGAAGGATGGCGACCCTGCAGATGGACTGGAGATAAAGGACGGGTGTTTGACGTTTGCGGTGCTACCAAGGGGCGGCGAGGAACAGAAATGGGTGGACGAGTTCAAGCGTGCCAGGGACATGTTCTAGGGGTCTATTTTCCTAAATAGGCTGCATTGGTCGTATTTGGTTGGATGATCTGACGAGCCATCGCACGAGACTGAGCACACAAAAGACATCGTCAAGCTCGGTGAGTCCATCTCAGACTCTGTCAGCGCCCTGTAATGTCGTTTGGTGGACTTTCGGAAGGTCGTGGGGCCGCGACATCCAGCAAGAACGCTCGGATTCGGTGGATGCGTACTTGTATGGCAGGGTGCTGATTGCAACTCATCTCTAGGCCATCATGTCTGTCAACCACAAGATCCTTCGTAGCGCTAACGCTCCCCAAACGTCTCCGGATGAGACCGAAACCAGCCTCGCACAGGCCCTTGTTGACCTGGAAAACAACGTTCCCGAGCTCAAGTCCGAGCTCCGTCCCCTACAGATCTCTGCTGCCCGCGAGGTTGATGTCCGAGGTGGCAAAAAGGCCATCGTAGTCTTTGTCCCCGTTCCACAGTTGAAGGCGTTCCGCAAGATCCAGCCACGGTGTGTGCAACCATGCAGGGGCTGATCGCCATCCTGAATTTGGATATCACAGACTCACGCGGGAACTGGAGAAGAAATTCTCCGACAGACACGTCGTTTTCGTCGCTCAGCGTCGAATGCTGAGTAAACCCACACGCAACTCGCGCACCAAGCAAAAGAGGCCACGTTCCCGTACACTCACGTCAGTGCACGAGAAGATTCTCGAGGACCTTGTCTTCCCCACCGAGATTGTCGGGAAGAGGACGCGTGTCGCAGTAGACGGCTCGAAACTGCTGAAAGTGTAGGTGACGTGTACTGGTTGGCGCTGAGCTGTGCTGAGCGCCGGTGCAGGATCCTTGATTCGAAAGACGCCACATCGCTCGAGTACAAGTTAGACTCGTTTTCGTCGGTATACCGCCGCTTGACTGGCAAGGATGTGGTGTTTGAGTTCCCTCCCGCGAACCAGGAGTAGAGGGTGTATTGTAGTGGACGACATGTTTTCGCTATGTTGTCAAAATGGATCGGCATGCCCGTTATGTAGTCCTCCGTCGCCGCTGTGTGCTACAACAACCGAGCGCGGCTGAGCGCGCACGTGAGTCCGGTCGCGTCAGAAAGTACCGCTCCCGACTGCCGAGTCGTATCTCTTCAACACTTTTGCCCGCCCATCCCTTCTCTTCCCCCTCCCTCCCCCCTCCCCCTCCCCCCGCCCTCCGCGGCACCCCCAATGGCCGACTATCTGGCTTGGGACCGCCCCTCACCGGCACCGGCCAGGTATGAACATGGCATAGATGCCAAAATAGTCGTCATGGGCAACACAGGTCCGTCCTCCTCACACTCTCAATGGCCACCCCAAATCAATTCGATGTCCACGTAGGCGTCGGGAAGACCAGTCTCCTCCATCGGTACACACAGAACAAGTTTGATCCCAGGAATGTCACGTCTACCACCGGTGCATTCTTCGTTACCAAGAAGGTGTATGTCGACGGCCTCAAAGTTCGTCTTCAGCTCTGGGACACCGCAGGACAGGAACGATTCCGTAGCATGGTGAGCTTGTTCCTTCCCTCCCTCCTGCATCTAAAACCGTCCCGTCGCTGACAGCCTCCTAGGCTCCCATGTATTATCGAGGTGCCAACGCTGCCCTCCTTTTGTACGATATTACGAATGCTTCCACGTTTGACGATATACGAGGTTGGCTCGCAGGTGAGTTCTTATTTTCCCCTCCATTGTTCCGGCTCATCAACCGCTTTATCCAGAATTGAAGAAAAATTGTCCACCAGAACTCATCATCTACATTGTTGGCTCCAAAGCTGACTTGCATCTCCAACGTCAAGTCACATCAGATCTTGCACGCTTGTCTCTACACAACTGGTTTCCCCCACCCCGACCTCCATCTCCCCCACTGCCTCCCCCGCCTCCGCCATCCACCTTGTCATATATTCGTCCGAGGTTCACCTCATTTACCAGCATCCGCTCCACTCCATTGATTTCCACGTCTGCCAAGTCCTCCCCTCCCCACAGCGCCTCTTACCTTGATCCAGCTAACAGTGATGGGCTTAAACGCTGCAACACTTCTAGCGGCCTTTCACGCTCGAAACCAACCACCCCAGTAAATTTAAATAGGTCAAAGACCATTGAATCTTCCCGTTCCACACAATCGCGATTTGGTGCCAAATTTGGACGGTACGCCGGAGGGTGGAACGAAAACACAGAGTCAAACAGCAATAGTTTGGATGAAGATGAAGTGGAGGATGGCGAAGAATGGGGCCTTCACCAGGGTATGGAGCTCTTCGAAGTTTCTGCAAAGGACGATCTCGGTGAGCGCAAAGACGTGCTACGCTTTCTTGTCATGGCTAATCGCCCTTTTTTCATGCCAGGTATCCAAACCCTCTTTGATTCTCTCATTGGAGCGATAATCGAGAGAAAGGATGTCATCGAACGAGAGAACGAACTCCGAAAACGCGATAGCGTGCTTCTGACTTCGGCGAGCACGCCCACATGGGCAGCTCAGGCAGAGGAAGAAGAGGCACGCGAGAAGGCGCGTTCTAGCTCGGGAGGCTGGAGTTGTTGCTCTTCGTGAGAGTTTCCCTCGGACGATCTGTTTGTTTTGGCATGCTCCCACCATCTACTGCATTTCCCTGTCCCCTTTCGATCCACACCCCTTGCTATGTCTTATGCACCGCCTTTATGGTTCGTAGGCTCACTTTGACACCCGTGTCATCCTCACCGAGTCCACATCTTTCCCTCCTCCTACCCTTATTCAATTCTGAGTTATCTCTTTATACCATATACTCTACGTTACACAGATACAGATTAACCAATGTGTTCATAAGTAGTCGAGATCGGCAATCATTTTCTTTATCTCTGCCTGAACTCTAGAGACTGCCCAGATAGGAAGGCGTGCATGTGCTGCCTCGAGCGCGATAAGGGTCGCCCGAGGTTTCTTGTCCCTTAGCCGCCATGTCCCTCCTCCCCGTCAAGCCTCCGGGAGGTCTGACAGCAGCTGAGGCCGACAAGACCTGCACCCCGGAACACTGCTTCCATGCCTTCGATGCCTTGTACTGTGCCCTCACAGGCAGCACGCCCATCCCTCCCTCTTTCCTAGACCACAAATTGTGCGTCGTCGTAGCATACCCCGGGGTGCACCGGGTTGCTGACTGCCATTATCTAGCCCCCTCTTCGTCACTTGGAACATCAGGTCCCCCCGTCCAGGACGTACACCTAAGCTGAGAGGCTGCATCGGCAACTTTGAGCCCATGCCAATACACGAAGGCATCGCTGAATATGCGCTCACAAGTGCCTTCAAGGACTCGCGATTCAGAAAGATCGAAGCAAAGGAGCTTCCTTTGCTCGAATGCGGGTGCGTCCACCTGGTCGCATCCGGGGTTTCCCCTCGAGGCGCGCGTTAACCCACCTACGTTGTCCCGCAGGGTGTCGTTGTTGACAGACTTTGAGGACGCGTCGTCGTATCTCGACTGGACGGTTGGCGTCCATGGGATACACATCAGTTTCCCGAATCCGGCTATATACCCCTCTACAGACTCGTCTGCCCCCTCCCCGCTCTCCTCTTCTAGCTTCCTGCCCCGCTTTGCTTCCAGGAACACTCTTTCGGCCACGTATCTGCCGGACGTCATGGTCGAGCAAGGATGGGACAAGATCGAGGCGATCGACAGTGCCATCCGGAAAGCTGACTGGAATGGGTCCATCACCGAAGAGATCCGGAGGAGCATCCACCTTCGAAGGTACCAGAGCAGAAAGTGTGTGGCTGGGTGGGACGAATTTGTTCAATGGAGGAGAGATAACGGGGATCAGGACATTTAACGCGCAATCACGATCGATCGATGTTTGAACTCGGAATGTACATAACTCTGCCACGATTGTATTAGACTGAATACGTAGATAAATGCGTGGACGTGCCAGTCATCGTAGTTATGCCTCTCGATCTCCCGAAGCGAAGATGGACCTCCTGATTTCCTCCAACCGCCCGCCCCAACCATCACCATACTTGGCTTCTAACTTGGTCCACACCTCGCGGAGCTTGGCGGTGTCGTTGCCGCTCGTCTTGTCAAACGCGGCGAGGATCCAGTAAATAATTCTGTCGGTTGGCTTTGGGAGATTTGGGAGCTGCAAAAACGCAGCGAATACACTCTCTAGAGTGTCCTGGTCCCAGGTAGCCTGTGAAGACGAAAAAAGCGCTGCAAAGGACTCCGCCTCCGTTGTACGATGCTCTGGGTCTCGTCCATGGCGGGCAAATCCGAGGAAAAGACCCCGAAAAGCTGTCATTGATGGTTTGTAGCGCACTGGGTCAACTGTTGTGTCGCCCATGCAGGCACCCGCTTCGCGATTGGGGGTTGAAAGCATATCGACAAAGACACTGAGGGCGTTCCTCAGGTCCCCGTGATAAGCAAGGGTCTGGATCATCATCGTGTAGGTAATTTCGTCGGGTTCAAAGCCGTCTAGAATGTCAAGTCCAACGGTATCGCGGATATAGCGAGAATCGTCATGTATGTTGTGTTCTCCAAGGTTGGGTGTAGGCTTGACGTTGCTGCGGAGAACGCGGTAAACGCGTAATGCGACGTCGAAACGCCCATTCCGGCCATACGCCCATAAACATGCATTGATCCCATCCAAGCCAACCTCTAAGCCTTGCTGTTTCATCTTG
The DNA here is from genome assembly GCA_038090735.1 of Xerocomellus amylosporus. Taxonomy (NCBI): domain Eukaryota; kingdom Fungi; phylum Basidiomycota; class Agaricomycetes; order Boletales; family Boletaceae; genus Xerocomellus; species Xerocomellus amylosporus. The sequence goes on along the minus strand of JBBPNE010000006.1, from coordinate 189,522 downwards.
CGTAGCGTGGAGCGAACACTGCGAAGGTCATTCCGGATGGCAAAATAGCGGAGGAGGCATAGATGAGTATATCGGTTTGGTGTAAGACCCGAGGAAAGCAGGAGGGATGACGAGTGACGGACGGTAAGCGGCAAGTTGGAGCGAGAGGCAATGGATAGAAGAATATTATACGTCCAGATATCTGGGTTCTGCTGTGTCACGCACGGATCGGCCTGTGCATTAACAGCCTCATCAGCGGAGGCAGCAATCCCCGCAGGCAAGACACCTCTCTTGTTAAAGATGTCGAGGGAGTTCTCGTAATCCTCCAATCTCGTCTTGTGCCACTGTTTTCCGGCACTGTCTATCAAGGTGTTCCACTCCCATAAGCGAAGCTGGCCACGATTCATTTCCAGGGTCTTCAGAACGGAAAGGAGCTGGAGATGGACGGTGCGGGTCCGAGGTTTGATTGACGCAAGGAGTCGCGCTAATTGGTGGAGCAAGTGATGTGGTATCGCGGCTTGGTACGAAAGTAATTCCTCGTAAGCCGCCCATGCTCGATCGGGAGTTTTGGCCGAGAGCATGATCCATAGAAGTGTGCGACGTTTCTGAGCAGGACATTTTCTTTCGAGAGCTCTGTGAGGCCGCCGGGTGCGTGACACAACTCCCTGTTGGCGGTCTTGCGTGCCTGAGGGCGAATCGATGCCAACGAGATGATTGACGCTGTTTTTGTTTGTGCGCAGCGCTGGCATGCCATATGGGCGACCCAAGCAAGGTGTTCCATTGGTAGAAACAGTAGGGCGAGAAGGAAGCAAGTGAGCGCTCGAACCCTGGTGGCTGTTCGCGGATGCATTGTGGTTCCCTAGCCCGTTTCGTTCCCCCAGCACACCCCGCGGATGGCATAAAGTAGAGGAGGTTCTGCTGCGTGGTAGGAGAGCGAGGGTCGCAAGATGCCCCCTCGCGAAAAGGACTGGGTTCCGCAAAAGCCTGCATGGCAGTTGGGAGGACCAGCTGAGGGCCAATGTGGACCCTGTGAGCATAAGTGTCCAGTGCAGTCATCCTTGCGACGCAGTGAGTAGCCTGATCTTTTTGTGAACACAGACGGCGAACGTACCGAGACTGGCACTTGTGTGAGGTCGTGACAGGCGTAATGAGAGCGCTCGTCCGCAAATGAGCGACGCCACAACGGCCGTAAAATTTTAGCTCCTCCGAAACGTTCTTGTACCGACAAAGTTGTGTCATGCATGTGCAAGGCTGGCATTCATAGCAAGGAGTATAATGGTGTATAGGAACATAATGCCTAAGTAGTATGTGAAACATGTAATCAATTCTTGGCCTTGAGTGGTCCCAAGAACGTAGCCTTTTCCTCGACAGTTTGGAAAGAACCGTGCTGTACACATAGCGTGAGAGAGTATCATGATGGAGAGGACAAGCACTCACACCGAACTTGGACGACGTGTCGATGAACTTGAGGTCGATCTTCTCGAGGTCCCGGCGCGAGGTGTGGGTCATCAGCGATTTCCGGAGTGTGATGACACGCTTCTTTGTACCAGGAACTGAACCCTTGAGCATCAAGTAATCGTTCTTCACCACACCATAATGGGGGAAGCCGCCCAGTGGTGTAATCGTCTTCTGCGTGATATCCGACTCAGTCGAAGCATTGCCGTCGTCGGTGGCGAGGCCGACGCGGTAGATCTTCTTGTTGAGTTCGGTACGGTGGTGGTAGCCGTCTATATACGGAACGAGTGAGATACGGTTCAGTTCAGGGTGGCAAAATGTGCTCACTTTGACCAGCACGTGCCACAGAGAACATGACTTTGGAAGGGTGCCATGCACCAATACAGGCAACTTTGCGGAGACCCTTGTGAGTCTTGCGGGGAAGTTTTTTGGTGCCCCAACGGTGGGTAACACCCTCGAAACCGTGACCCTTGGTGACGGCGATGACGTCAATAACCTCGTTTTGCTCGAACACGGCGGTGACGTCGACGGGCTTCTCAAACAAGCCGTGGGCAAACTCGACCTTGTCAGCGACAGAGCCACCGTTGACCTGAATTTCCATGAGATGGGCTTTCTTCTGGCTGAGGCCGGTCTTGCGGATTTGGGTGTGTGCAAGGACACGGACGACGGTGCAATATTTGCGGATGCGCTCGAGCTCGCGAGCAGTGGACTTGCCACCATCCTCTGCGTGTTTCTTTGCGTAGCGAGTGAAGGCCTTTTTCTTGGAACGATACCAGTTCTTGTAGAAGCGACGTTTGAGTTCGTCTGAGAGGTGGGACGCCCAGACAGTGGTGAGGGTGCGGAGACCACGGGGGGTCTCGACGTAGCCGACGACACCGACGACGATCAAGGGGGGTGTTTCGACGATTGTGACGGCCTCGACGATCTCGCGTTTGTGCATCTCTACGAACGGGGTCGGGAGGGAGGAGCGGTGTGGAGATAAGACACGTACTGGAACCCTGACGGTCGAGGTCGCGGACGATGTGGGTCATGCCGGCCTTGTAGCCCATGAAGGCAGTCAAGTGGACGGGCTTTTTGGGGTCATCCTGATGGAGCACATTTAGAGGACGAAAGGGAAACTGGAGGTTCTACAGACCCTTGGGAAGGACTTGACCTTTCCGCGGTGGCGCGCGGCACGCTTGCGGGGGAGGAAACCGAGGGAGCCGTGACGGGGTGCTTCGTACTGGACGGTGGGTCAGTGGATAGGACTTTTGAGGAGATCGGGAGGATGCGAACCTTGCGGTGACTAGAAAACAAGCACGACGTGAACAACGGGCACAACGGGCACGTCTTTGGAAGCGTACATACCTCATCTTGATGGTGGGGAACGTCGACGACGACGGGGATGATGATGATGGCGTCGGAGTTTGCCGAGAGTGGCTGTTGAACTGTACAGCAGTGCTCTTCCTCTTTTGAACAGCCCCTGTCTCTGGCAATTCCCACGAGATACGCGTCTCACCCAGCGAGCACGTCGCAAGTGCAGACACGGGGGAGCGAGTTGGACGCGTCGAGGACGCGTAGGACGTGTGTGTGGGCGGAGGAGCGACGCGACGTGACGTACGCGATGATTGCCATAAACGCGTCCAGTCACGTTCGTGGGACATCACGCCACGACCCAACGTCGACTCGGACGCTCCTCGCCATTCCCAAGCATGTCCCCCACCGACGCCGACCAGCCCGTAAAGCGTGCCCCAGTCGTCTACGGCAAGCGGCCTTCAACCGTCGTCGGCCGTGTTCATCATGCCTGCACGCTGCCCTCACAACGGCGCCAGTCATCTCCTCTGTCCGTCCACGTGTCAGACACTGAACCCCCTCGCAGTCCCAACGCGCCCGACACCTTCCAATTCGGTTTCAGGCATCTATTGAAAGAGCTAGATGGGCAGTTCGACGACCGCGACCCAGGCCCGTCTCAAGTAAAAGACCTTCAAAGCGTCTCCATGGGCACTGCAACCCTTTCTTCTGAAGCGTGCCCTCCCTCTGGAGATCTCTCTCATGCCTCGTCGTCCGCATCTCCGACCTCTTTGCGCGCCACCTCCGCGCAAGAACAGTCCCCCCCTGTGCGTCGGCGTACACGAAGGGTCCCAAACCCCGCTCCCTCTGATTCAGAAGCAGAGGAACAAGGCAACTCGTCTTCTGTTTCGCCTGTTCGCCACGCCATTACAACGCCACACACTCATTCATCCCCAACACCACCTACTTCCAGCGAAGTCCCGATGGTGGGCAGAAAGACAAAGGGAAAAGCACCGGCCCGTGACGTGCTTCCGCTTCTCTTTGAAGTTGAACAACCCTCGGCTGCTGAGCTTCCAACCAAGTCAAAGAAAGGGAGGAGGCGAAGCGAACCCGTGGTACGCCCCAAGACAAAGGTACCACCCCTCCGTCGTATCCACTTTTGACTCGGCCGGTGCTGAAAGTTACGATAACAGGCACCAACCAAGAAGGAACGCCGCGAGGCTGCATTCGAATCTTCCCGAATTGCGGCTAATCGCCCTGTGGAAGTCGTACGTACCCAAGAACAAAAGCACTCCCTGACTGCATTCTTTGCTGGTCTTCGGCAAGTCTATGGTCTTTCCAGTCCATCAACAGTCGTCCTTATCTTCCCTGTAGGCGGGATAACATTGTGGCCCCAACTTCGGGTACGGAGTTGCCTTCTGACCCGATTGAGAAATTCTCGTCTCCAATTGACAAGTCAACGCGAATGCCAGCTCTGAGCAGCGTGTTTGGTGCACCTACGGGACTCTTAAGAACCTCTGCGCACGTAGGAACAGGCAATCAACCCTCTTCGTCCGAGAGCACCAAGGCGCTCCCTCCCGCGGCGGGCGATTCTGATGACGAGATGCCGTCAGTTATTTCTATCATTCAACAAGCAAGCGGGAAGAAGCAGCGGCTACAGGCAATGAAGCAAATCGCCTTGCAACATGCAGACACCAGTGAAACTTTTGACCTCAACAGTGACGACGATGAGTTGTTGATCGTCAAAGATGACATGCATGCCGTTGCTCGTGAAGAAGCTGTCCAGCGAAGACTGGACAAGGCTCATGGTAGCCCAACCAAGGACATGGCCAGGCTACGGAAAATTAATCATCCTAGTGTTCGCCCCTCCATGGTTTCTCCTCGCAAGCTTTCGAAACAAGAACTGCAGGAGCTTGCCAAACCATCCTTTGCGCGTGTGGGGAAAGGTTCCAAGAGTCAGCTCAGCAAAAAGCAACTGGATCAGTTGATGATAATGCAACATACCGAAGAGCAGCTAAAGTCCATCAAACAGCACGAAGAGGAGTGGGTCAAAGGAGGCGGAAAGTTGTCACGGGATACTGGTGGTGATGGCACACAAACTTCACTTTCACAGAAGCTTGGTGCGTATGCTGAGCAGGGTCTCAAGGTCGTAGAGATTGGCGATGCAATCGGGGATGAGGCGAGCACTGACGAGAGCGACGAAGACTATACCCCAGATCTACGGGGTTCCGCAAGCCCCGAGCCTATGGATGCGGATGAAGACGATGTTGAGGAGATTTTACAAGTTCCACAGCCGCAAGTAGACGACGACGACGACGACGAAGTTGTCGCACCTTTGAGACGCAACAAATCTGGCCAGCGGCACCCTCGCGTTGTCGTGGGATCTGACGATGAGGGGGAACAGGCCGTTCATCGCAACTTGCCCAGTGTACAGAGGGATTCCGCTTCCTCAATGGAGTCTCAAACCGAGGATGAAAACGACAAGGAGAACAGCGCGAAATTGATGTACGATCGCAGCGAGGACAAGGAGAACAAGGCTGTTGCGCGTCATGATCGGTCATCTTCAGAGACAGCGTTTGGCTCGAGACTAGGATCCTTCGGTACTGAGGATGGCGTTCGAGGGATGCTGTCGTTCGCTTCGGCCGCAGATTTCAATGACACCACAAGTTCACCGAAGGGGGATGTCAGATCGCCACTGAAAGATATTTCGAAAGACGAGGATGACCTTTTCTTTTCCTCCCCTTCCGCGAATTCACCATTCGCCAAGCGTCTTCTCCACAGCGCAGCGATATCACCACCCCACCCTTCTTCGTCGACACTCAGCCTTGGATCACCACCAGTTTTGCGAAGTGAGCGCACCAGCCGGATAAATAATGTTTCCTTGGATTCGGAAAACGATGAGAATGACCCATCTGGATTCAAGCCGCTACAGCCTTCCTTTCTGGAAAGACTGCACAGTCAAGTCGGCCTTGACCCTTCGTTGCCCTCCATCAACCCATTCGCAAACAGCGGATTCTCGCAACTGTTCGCTGTTAGTTGATCCCTATCTTCGACGGCCATGACCTTTTACTTACCGATCTACACGTCCAACTAGGCTGAGGATCGGAGCTTGGCGAAACCTGTCGACAGGGCAGAGAACGACGGGTTATCATTAACGCTCGATGTCGGACTGAAGCCTGCCCTTGAGGTTAGCGGAACTCTAAGACAGAAAGCTGAAACTATATTTGAGAAGGAGCAAGAATATGTCATTGCTGCCGCGGTCCAACAGAACGATGGACCGAAAGAACTCCTCTATGTCAACGACCATGGGTATGAGTGGATTCTTCAGGACTTCTACCTCTAATTGCTTCATCAGATTCCTCACACAAACTCGTCCTGAAGGTTCGAGCCCTCAAGTGTACCGTATGACACCTTCTCAGGCGTCCAAGTTCATTGGAACTCAGGTCCACTCCACGCAAACACAACCATTTAGCGCGCGCCCTCCTCTCCGCACGCTATCGTTTACCGTTTCTCGGGAGCTATCTCCGGAGCCGCAACCACTGAGGCGATTACGCAGACGCAGCCCTTCGCCATTGGAACAGAAATTTCTTGGACAAAACAGCAATCCAGTCCCCAAGTTGAACGCGTTTAGTATTCTTGGTAAACCCACTAAACCACCGTCCAAAGCACAGAAAGAGAAACATGAGAAGTCGAAGTCCGAATTCGTGGCGGTCGAAGCCGAGGAATCTGACGAGGATGATATGTTTGGCTTTGGAGGTCCAAAGAAAGGTGACGATGAAGAAGAGGATGATAATGAGCAAGACAAAGTTGTCGAGGGGCTTGTGGACGATGCGGCCATGGATGCTAAAACCGAGGCTGCAGACCTTGTTCTGGAGAAACACAGGTGAGTTGGGCATTCCCAGTCCTTGCTGCTCAATGACGAGGTTCTCCTGTTAGGGAACATGAGGACGACGACGACCAGCGACTTCAGAAACTGCACCAAGATGCCATTGAGGGCAAGTTCCGGATGAAGCGCCGTGACCGAGGGGTTGGCTTCGAAGATGAGAGTGATGAAGATGATGACGACGATGCTCGCCGTATCCGCGAACGGATACACAAGAAACGAAAGATTGAAGGTGATAGTCTGGAAGCCCTAGGTCAGTGACTAGTTGCGAAAATATTATAAGTATATGTGACTTATATTAGTTTCCAGGCCAAAATGAAGAGACAAGGGCATTCTACAATACATACCACCAAGATCTCATCGACGAAGATGACCAGTTTGGACATCTGCGAGAAGACGTTGCAATGCCCGTAGATGATGATGATGATGCCCCAGCTGAAGAGCCCGAGCAAGAAACTGTATCTGTGGATGAAATTCGGCAACGTGTGCGCGAGATGGCACAAGATAACCCTGTTGGTGCGGATCGTATATTCCTTGGACGTCTCTGAGCCAGTATCATAGGAGGTTGAGGCGTTGGACCCCGAAGACACGAGTTGGATTGACCAGTCCATGATGACTGAAGCCGACGACGCAGTTCCTGTGAGGGTGGTGGAATATCGACGGAGTAAAGCCACGGCTCGTCACCCAAACGCTGGCCAGACGGACTTTGATGTAGAGGTTCGTCCTTTCTCGCAAGGATTCCACATAAACTCACCACGATCTATCAGCGGCCTAAACGACATGAAGAGAACGAGCAAGAACGCAAGCAGATGATGTCTTGGGCGAAAAATCAGAGCAGCCGGCGCCAGGGCACAGGTCGATCGGGTAATAGCGCTGCCGTTACCGGCCATACCAAAGCCAAAACTGGAGGTGGATCACTGAGGTCAACGCAACCGAAGAATGCAGCGACTGTCAGCGAGGCACACAAGCCGAAGACCTCAAGTTTATTGTCCACAGTGTCTAATAATAGGAGAGGCAAATTTGCATAGATGATATTTTTCGTCAATAGCACTTGTTTATCATCATTTCTACTGTACTTGGTTGTATTCTTCTCCGTACCTAATCACCACATGCAAGAACCCCCGTAGAAAAAATCCAAATATAAACAGCTGTGACAAGACCGCAGTTAACAAGATGCACAGAATCCGCACTCGGGAAAGCTCTAGAACAAAGGGGTATCACCGTGATAAAGATAAATAACCGAGTGCGTTGGTATAGTTCGAAGATTTCTAGCAGTTAGGTATAAGTCGATGATAATTAGTGATTCTGTTTGCCCGCGAAGGGTCTGCCAAAGCGGACCCAGGTGGTGCGGGGGCGCGCAGGTTGAATGAGTGCAAAGTTTCGTGATTGACGTGCGGACGTTGGACTTCTGCGTTTACGTGCACTGGTCTGCATCTAGAACATGATTAGTACCTGAGATGAAGCGAACAGAATCTCGGTAGACTCACTTTATGTCTCAACATAATCAATTTTGCCATACATGCTGGTGGTCCGCTCTCTCTGACTGGATTTCCTGCGAAATTATGAGCTGCGTTGATCAAATGGAAATGGGCACAACGTACGCGACGCAACCAATGCGAGGCCAGCCTCATGAACATCGAGAGCGTCGCTCCCCTCCATGATCGACTTTCTCACTGCCGGGGAAAGGAGACATAGCAATAAGAAAGCGGAAAGGAAGGATATAAGGAACGCAGGAAGCATGGGGGATTATGCTTTAAGGAGCAAGCGGCGCGAAGCACGCGGACAAGGCCCTGGCGCGGCACGTCGTGAGGAGGAGGGGGAGGAGTGGTACAGTTCGGATAGTGTGTACTGGTGGCGGTAATTGGGTGGCAAATCAATAATTTCTTATCGCTTAGTCAGCATGAATGACGTGATCAATGTGACAGATGTCGGTGTCTTGGGTGTCTTCCTCCTCATCCCTCGCCGTTCAATGTCCCAGCTTCTGTCCTCCGCAGTCATATCGGCGGTAGGACTCACCTGCAAGGCCTTCCTCAATTCCGGCCTTTGTTCCATCACCGTTAGCAATTTACCCATCTTGTTAGACGCGCTTAGGAGAGACCGCAGAGGCAGAGGTCAAGGTTTAGTAACCGGTATGTATCGCAGCGCGGCGTGCCAACAACATCTGCTGCAATCTCATTCACAGTATCCAACCATCTGTCCACGTCTGTTCATGCCTCTGGTCAACATTCTACCCCTTACCTCTATATCTAGCCTCGATGATCCTTTAGCCTGGGGGATACTGCCATTCGAAAACTTTACCAACTCGCATACTATACGATGGACTTGTGGTGCCTCAGATATCATGTTTACGAATCCGTCAGTGGAATGGAGCTCATATCCTTTCGGCTTCACGCTGAACTCTTGCTTTGGTCAGATAGTCTCTTCTCGGCTTTCTTTCGTAAAGGCCAGGTGATAGAAACGTTTCGAGGAAATGGTATCTGGCAGCCCGCACTCGATGTGGCTATCGATAAACTGAACCAGGGCCACTGGGTTTGTGTTTCTCATCGCCGCATTGCTATCTATATCAATTTTATTCTAGCTGCACATGTTCGGCGAGGGCAAGGTACATCAACCTACTGTGTGTCCACAGGCTGATGGTATCCCACACTTATTACGATTCAAATGGGGCGTGTACGTGTTCTGCATCACTCAGTTAGGTACCTTTTCACTCTATATGATGATACGCCTTCATCAGCGGTCGGATCATTATGGAGACCAATGTCCCACCCCTAATAATACCCATGTGGCTGACTGGTGCGAGATAGTCTGCGTTGGCGTTCTTCTCTTATCTGACCATACGTGCACAGGTTTTGATAAACTAATGCCAGAACATCGACCATTCCCGTACAAGTACCTCCCGAAGATGGGTGTCCAACTTGGTGTCACGTTTGGCCATCCGATACCGCCTGACAAGATTATGGTTACATTAAACGCCCTACGTAGGCGGAAGCGCGAGGGCGCTGGACGATGTGCGCAGATGGACAAGATTCGGAGCGATGTTACTGCAATTATCCAGCGAGCGGTTGAGGACCTGGGGAGGAAGGTGTCAGGCAACACACTCCTTCCTTTACCTCATCAGAATGGGGATCATCGCGTCCGCTAAACAGTTTGTTCTAGTCCCCTCAGTTCCGTTGGCAGGTACTCTGCACGACCATACTTGTACTTGTTCAACAGCTATTTGACTGTGGGAGTACACTCCGCGTTGAAAATACCACCAACCTCATAATTCATTGATCACGAGTGAGCGTTTTCCCTGTTGGTTTGCAAATTATGTCGGGGTGAGCACTTCCCGTTAGCGGCTGACGTAGGCCGGAGGATGTTGATGATGGTTCGTCAGTCAGTCAGTCGTTCCCATGAGACAAATGCACGACGGCCTCGACACCCAAGTGCCAACGCTCCTCTAGCTTGGAGGATTGACAACCGACCGCCACCGAGTGATGCACATGTCGGCGCACTAGTAGCCCGAGATTTATTGCCAGCATACGAATGGCACCTGCGGTAGTAAGTACCTTCGTCTGCTAATGAAATGTCGACCCCGAGCACGCCGGTCGTAATAGGCGACGGTGATCAGTAGTACTGTCTTCCCAGGAACTCCCATCGCCTTTAAAAGGTAATGTGCAAGTATGCGTTTACACCATCGGTTGATAAAACCTCAGAGGTTCGAGGTCGTTCAAGGAGCGGCAAATGTTCGGGACCAGCGAGTCGCACAGTTGCGGTGTTGGGAAGGTCGACCACCCATTTGGACTGGAGAGAGCCTCTGACATGTTCATTTGACATCATGGAATATGTCGAGCTGCTGTCATACCATGTCACCCAAATAAGCATCCCCGGCATTTCATTCGATTCAAGAAATGGGAACAGATCGGTTGTGACCCGATCTCGCTTAAAAACGACTGAAAAACATGTTGAGAGGACTAAACAGGCGCTATCTCAGTACAGCATAAACGAAGGAGTGTATTGTGTTCCAGCGCTTAACTCCACTCGAATACTAGGAGGAAGTAGGCACAGTAATGTCCGAAAACGAATCCGAGAGTAGTGCATTATTGTTGACCAGGTGTCTACAGTATCTACAGGCTGTTACCCCACATACATCACTATGACCCGAAATTACGATTGTACCACGAACTAGAAGAAGCACTGAAGATTGATCGATTCCATCTTTGCATATACCCTAAGCGGCATGAGCCTTGGTTTCGCTGCGGAGGGTCAAACCATCAAGACCAAGTCAAACAAATGAGAGGGGAGACACGAACAATTGAGCATCATCCACGTCGGTATGGTCCTTGATACGGTAGTGAATCATGGGAAGAGCACAAGCAACTCCAGCGGCACACAAAACCCAAGTAGAGATGAATATATTCATGTACCTGTTGGGAGGGCCGGATGTCCATTGTGCTTCAACCATCAGGAGGGAGAAGACTTACGGTACCGTTATAGCGTCCGCATGCCATACACCGGCAGCACCAGCGGATTGCAACGCTTTATCTATGAATGCTAAGTTGCAGTTCTAATTGGGCAGTAGTTGGAATGACTTACAGAACCCAGTGAACACAGCAAGCTTTGCCAAATCGTTCGACATGGCTCCCAATAGCCAATACACGAATGTTTGCCACATGGCATCCAGGAAGCCGCAGAAAATGTAGAACCAGGCGTATTGTGGATACGCAGAATCAATGAAATCTATCTTCGCGGGCAGAGTAGTTCGCGTATAATTTCTACGCAGTCCTTGAATTCGAGTATTCCTTCTAGCTGGTGAGGAACAACGCACTTTTGATACATATAACCCCATATGTGGACAGCGAAGACCATCACGGTTACGATGACCCAACCAGCAAATGCACGAGAACGGCGCCTGTACTTCGACCGATCAAGGACGCAGTACCCGAGGAACAGGGACCCAAATATCTGCGCCGCCCAGTAGATGAATGCGTTGAGACTACGCGTGCGAATGTTGAAAAGTGCGGCGTTGTAATCATTTTGTTCTAGTTGTTTTTACGGGGCTCAGGTCGCAGCAAGCTAAACGTTGAAATAGACCACTTACGCCACGTGTAGAAATAGTTGCTTGCAACGAACATAGGGAATAGTAAGATGATCGTTGGATCAGTCTTGAGAGCAACGTAAAGGCTGTAAAATTCTATTTTCCAGGATGGTTGGCGGGGTAGGGTAACCTTGGTGCCATCCATCCGAATAATCCTCTTTGGGTCAGCCATTAGTGGAGCCAAGGATACTCCGATGAGAGTAAGAATCAAGAAACCGATCTGGCAGTGCGTGAATCTCAGCGTGATGCTTCTTTGAGAAGTGACACATCGCTCACATAGGTTCCGTTTCCAACTTCATGAGCCAAGTTCAGACCAATTATGACAACATCCAAGTTTAGAGCTCACCTCCGTTGCTCTGATGCCGGGCGTTAGCAATGAAATTCAACACGAGAGTCAGCAACTGAACTCCGTACCTGATTATTGAAATTGACCCCGAATGCAACCGCGGAACCAATGACAGCACCCAGGTTGAAAATTGCCCAGAAAATACCAATGAAGAGGCCCTTTTGCATCTCTGTGGGATAAGCCATCATCATACAACCTTGTGCGGTCCATAGCATCCCTGCACACAATCCAAGAACGGCGCCTGCGGCGACAACGAAGTCGGATGCGTTGGGGTGAATATTAACCGCCCTAAAGAATAGACGAATGAGTGCTGGTAACGGTTGCGACTGCAACATAGCGTCCGTACAAAAAGGAAGCAATATACAGGGAGTATCCCAGTGTTCCGAGGAACAGGGTTAGCTGAGGTCCAAGTACATTGTTGATCGTTCTGTGGAGGATCAGTTATGAACACGCATCATACGGAGAGCGACACGGACCCGGAAAAGAAGGCACAGACGGCAAAGGTAGCATAAGTAGCTGTAGAAGCGTTGGACTGAGCTGTTGTGTTGACTTGACCGCCACCGCCAATCCCTCCCAGGGCATTAAACATGCCAGGGCACATGAAGCAGACGAATCCAAGCATAGAAACTTGGAAGTAAGGGTGGTAGTAGATTCCCTTCCATCCTGTGGGGCGTTCGAAGGTCTCCTCGCGTTGGGAGCCAGAGTCCGAGTCGCTGCCGTTTCCCAACGCCTTCTCTGGGTGGATGTCTGCCATGAGGACGAAGGGGATGTGGTCACTAAGGTCCTATCGCCGCCCACGGGAGTACTTATGGGTTTCTGCAATCATCAAGCGCCAGGGGAAAAATTGGGCATGTGGCCTCGGATGAAATTGACAGCTCAGTTAGTATAACGTTACATACTGATGGAACTTAAAATATCGTTGCGCCGGGGAATACTGGCCTACGGCGAACCCACCGGATCAAAATTAGAGTTCAATGTGACACAGCTCGAGGCGAGTCGTGGTGTGGACCGCGCGGTGCTGTCGCCGAATCGCCGGCTGAGGGCCAGAGAGCTCTATGTACGCCGATCGCGTGGCGGGATGTCACGCGTCACGGGTTTACCTTGCACGAGGGCGCGTACTACTATCAAGATAACACGAATAATCGAGACATAGTAGTGGCACGGTGCCGCTACCGCTGTCGTCTCTCGTGACTGTAGGCTGTGCCGATCACGCGGCGACAGGTTTTGCGAAGAATGTCACGAGGCTAACCTGGTACAGTGGAATGGTCTCGGTCCTTTTCTGAAGCTCCGAGTCGGACTTTGTTCTAGGACTTCCTGGAACGCTGGTTTTGGCAGATTTCAGCTGAATATACTCGGACGTAGATTCAGAGAGCTTACTCTGCGGTTAACTCAACCATATCCGACTGGGATATGTCCCGACTTTGAAAGGTGTTCACTGTTCATTAACATCCACTACTCGATGCGTACTTCTGCCGGCCTGCATTTTCTTAGTACTTGCTACCATCCTGGCACGGCTCAGGATCTCTTCGCGCGAGTTTACAAGCCCCATAGATGGGGGATTAAAATGATGCCAGTAACTTAACATTCAGCTCACCGACTTGCCTGGATAAAGTAGGACACTAGTGTCGTCTGCTGATGCAGTGACTCGAGCTTCAGAACCCACCATTCATTCATCGCTCAGCGCCATAGCATCGAAACTTCAAAGAATTCAGGATGACTGTTTCTCTGAAGCTTTCGATGCCAGTGTTTGGAACACAAGTCTTTGGATAACATATGTCAACAAAGGACAACAATGACTATGCTTGTCTTTTCAAGTGCTGGCGTCTGAGCAAGCTTGGACTGGTTGTGCTTGCGCTCGTGCTTGCTGTTTCTTTTAACCTTTCGACAGCGTGGTCATGAATGTCATCGACAGGGTTAACAGTTGTTTAGCAAAGTGGTCCAAGAGCGGGGAGACCGAATGGTATGTTCGATCTTTTATGTGGCATTTTCACTCCAACAATCCCGTCTGCAGTCGAAATTTCATTCTTCCAGCTCATCTACACCCTATGGACCCGACCAGTGTTGATACGCTCACAACTGCGTATCATACCCTGCTATTTTCTGCTTTGAGGAGTTGGGCTCGGAGTAGCTTGCTAACCCCGCAAAGCCTCGTTGACTTCGTCCAGTCAGTCCTGGTTTCCTTGCCTTCTTCATCCGTACAGTCTAGGCCTATACAAAGCGACACTTTATTCGGAGAACTACTTGTCGACATCGTCTGGTCCTTTGACGCGCAGTTGGATGAGCTTGTGACGGATGCCAAGGCTACCATCGCGACTGCAGAACAGACAGCTGCGGCCGATGACTTACATAAAGCTACGGGAATAAAGCAAACTGCTGAGCAAGACAAAGAGCTTCTCGTTGATGTTGTCAAGAGACTCTTGGTGAGCGTCAGCGAGTACTCGGAGTCTACTGAACCCACTCTCTATTCAGTTTGCTGGAATTATCGACGTGGCTGTATGTCGGGAGCGCCTTGATTTAAGCCTCCTTGCCAATATAGGCCTTGTATCGGACAGGTCATCGTTCGACAAGAAGGAGATTAGAACAAGAACAGGTCTTCTGTGAGCTCCTCATGAGTGGTTTAATGTATCGGTTGACGTTCATTATTGGTTTGCAGTTACAAGCAAAACAAATTCAACCTTCTCCGCGAGCAGTCCGAAGGTTACAGCAAGCTATGCGTGGAGGTGATGAGCTCCTTGGGACCTTCGCATTCTCCACAGGATGGCAGACCTATTGAGAGTGCCGCATCTATAGAGGACCGCTCCCGATTAGTATGGGACAAGATTATGGGCCTTATTGGATATTTTGACCTCGATCCTAATCGTGCTCTTGACATCATCCTCGATGTTCTGACCGTCAACATCACGACCCATTACAAATTCTTCCTCTCCCTTCTGTCATTCTCCCCGTGGACGAGTACGATTAGGCGCTCTTTCGCTGGCAAATTCGACATTTGCATGCCGCCGCCGCCATCTTCCGACCAATATCGAGGGAAATCGCTCGACGAAGTTCTTGAAATCGCCGAAACCCTTTCTCTCAGCTACAAAGGTCTGAATTCAGATCCAAGCGGCTCTGAGTCGCGGGTACTAGCTCAAGTTCTTGGTTTCAAGTTCGCTTATTATCAGGTTTGCCATATGTCTTGGTATATCTTTCTCCTCTGATTCTGTGTAGGGTCCAGACGTTCACGAACCATCGCCAAAAGGCTTGTACCTTGCGGCCGCTATACTGATACGGGAAGGGTTTGTTTCGCTCGAGGAATTGTACCCCCACGTGCGTTGACTTTATCGTGTTGTATGGACATGACTTCACGCCAAGCATTCAGCTATCGCCTTCTGATGAAGATATGGATTCGTACCACAAGGATTATTTGGACCAGGTTCACCAAAGGATTACAGATGCCAAGGTCACTCAACTTGCGATGGCAGCCCCTCTAGAGTCGACGAGCTCCGGCTCCAAAGCGCGACCAGAACCTGGAGAGGAAGCCAAAAAATCTCTAGATTGGAAACCTCCCAACCAGAAGGCAACTCTCGTCGGCGCTTTACTTTCTGTTGGCGCTTTACGTCCCGCTTTTGCGATCTTGACCAAATTTCCGTGGTTCGTAGACGCTCATGTCGAACTCGCGGATTTGGTGCTTCGCGTTCTCAGGCATTCTATTGCACCTCTCTACGATACGGCTTTCGTGCTCAAAGAACGGAACCCCAGCTTCACTCAGCCTCGTGCTCGCTATGGGTCAACTGGTGTCCTCCTCACACCTACTCGTAAGCCACAACTGACATTGGTTGCACCGACACCTCCCAGCACAGCTACGACGGAGTTTGTATTCTTTTTCCCTGACTGGTCGGAGAGGGCTCCGCTGTCGACAACTTTCGAGGATCTGGTTGACGTCATTGAACCTCTTATGAGCTTTGTTGGCCTTCATATATCGCGCGATCCGTTGTTCGTTTCGAAAGCAACGCGTTTAGGACGGTCGCAATTAATGTCTACGGTAAATCCAAAATCCTTGTGGTTGGCCAATTCGTTCATCTTCCTTTCAGGCTCCTCTTGATCCTGTCACTAAGAAGCCCACGGGGGGGCCGGACCCCTTGAATCCTGTTCGTGTGTTCTGGTTCAAACTTTTGCGACTATACTTCCTCCCCTCCCTACCTCTTATTCGAGGAAATGCTGTTTGCACTGTTGAGATCTGGAACATTATCCGGCAGTATGAAACAACAGCTCGGTGGAAACTTTACGGGGAGTGGAAGACAAGCACGTACAACTCGCATCCAGAACTTCGCATACGCCAGGTGCAAGCTGATCGGGAATCAAAAGGAATATTGCGTCGCTTATCACACCAGACTATCGACACACTTTCTGGCACGGTCGCAAAATTGGCCCACTCCAATCCCTGTATTTTCTTCGCCAACGCAGTCAACCAAATCATGGCGTATGACAATCTCGCGGGTGTGGTGATCCAGGCACTTCGATATGTGACCAACATGGGGTTTGACGTATTGGTCTACATCATTCTGGACGCGCTCTCGAATCCTTATAAGAATCGGGTGAAGGATGACGGTGTTAATATCTCCGATTGGTTGCAAAGTAGGTTTGGTTGTGCTGCTTCGTTACATGGTTATTCACAACAGCAGGTCTTGCGTCGTTCACCGGCATGCTCTTTCGTCGATACAGTGCAGATCTGTCCCCGCTCCTGAAATACGTTGTACATCAACTATACAATGGGCAAACGACGGAAATAGTGGTCCTTCGCGAGCTAATCTGGAAAATGGCTGGCATTGAACCCCTTCCAAGTCTCTCAGATTCGCAAATTGCTGCGATGGCCGGTGGTCCGGCGCTACGCATCGAAGCAATCGCTTCCGCAACTCGGGGTGCCCGTCTGGATCCTGGCGATGCAATACTCAAAGGTCCCCAGCGACTGGGAAAGAGCTTACTGGAGACGTCCTTGGCATTGCCTCTCCTTATTCAAGTTGCGCAGCAGCGTCAGTCCTGCGTCTTCAAGGCACCAGACACCCATCTTAAGTCCCTCGCAAGTCTGTTCGATACCGTAGGTTGCGCGTCATGTCGTACTCGCATCTTGGTCTCAAAGTCGCTTGCCCAATTCAGACCCACGGGGTGCTGCTGCAGTACCTGGAACTTCTTACCTCTCCGGCTGTTGTTCCCCCTGAAGACTACGCGAAGAGGATCCTTCCTTCTTTAGCCGACCTCGGGGAGTTATATGGGATATCTGCTCCAATTTGCATGCAAATTATTCGTCCGATGCTTAACAACCTTCTCTTGGTAAATGTTCGACCAATCATCGTTGACTGAATACTCACTAGGTTATAGAAAGCGGCCTTATCTATGCAAGAGAAAGAACGTGTTGCTAACGAAGAGGCCGAGAAGCGTCTGAAGGCCCGCCTGTCAGCAAAGCGTGATCCATCCGCATCCGCATCACGCATGGAATCGCCGAGTGGTGCCAATACGCCACGAGATAACTTTGAACAAAAGTTGTCATTAGTCGAAGGCAACGAGGATAACACGATGGATGTTGAACTGGAAATAACCACCCCCGCTGCGGAGGTCCGTACACCAAATATGATTAACATGCTCAGTGCAATGACTGTCACTATTTTTTCTGTAGAGTCCTTGGATACCTGAACTGGAAGCGCTTTTCGACGATGTACGAAAGATTGCAAAGAGCAGCGCGATTGACGTGATTGGGTAAGTCTTCTGATGTCAAGTCGAAGCCTTGAGTTAAAAAAGCTCTATTAAGCCCTGGTTTTTACCTAACGTTCTGGCAATTGTCAATGTATGATCTCTCCCCACCGGCCACCAGGTACGACGAAGAGGGTGCTGCTTTACGCACCCTCAGTCGACAAGAAGACGCCAAGTACATTAGCGCCGACCGTTCTTCTGATCGCGCAAAAAGGCTCACGGCGAGCTCACATAGGGCAAAACGTGATCGATGCAACGCGTTTGTCAACACATTGGCCCAAGAGTTCAAGGAACAGACAGCTTCGAGAGTCTTCACCTTGAAGCGTTTAGCGCGAGAAAAGCAACACTGGTTTGCCCATGGTGAGTTTGCGCCATCTTCAGCAGTTCAAGTGCCTTATCTACTGCCAAGTCGAGCACCGTTATGCAGTTTTGGCATCCGCCATCATCGAGCACTGCATCCAACCACGCTGTTTGTTATCACCTATGGATGCTGACTACTGCGCACAAATCATCAAAGTTATACACACGCAAGGAACGCTGGGCTTCCCCACATTGATGTGTTACGACAAGGTAAGCATCAAGACTCTGGAGAGACTAACGATTGATGGCCCTGGACCCCAGCTGCTCGGAGATCATGTCAAAACGGTGATATTCTCTTGCAGCGAATATGAAGCGAAGAATTATGGTATGCACCTTCAGTTTCGCATGTCGTTTGTATAGCTATTAAATACATCATTGGACGACAGGGCGCTTTTTGTTAGGGGTTCTTACGGACCTATGGAAGTGGGCACAAGACGAGCAACTTTTCGCTCAGGAAAACCGTACGAAGATCGGGGGAAGAACTGTTTTTCTTCCGGGCTTCCAGCCGCGTTGGACCAACAAGGACCTTGTAAACATCTTACCAGAAGACTTGTTAGCGTGGTCGGGCTTCAAACAAATTCTACGCAAATGGCACAGAAAACTGGGAAGGGTGGGTGGTCTAGCACAGACAGAATCAGTGCATTGACGAGTCTCCACAGAGCCTCTGCAGTTGCATCGAGACAGGAGAATTCATGCACGTCTACAATGCCATCATTGTGCTGAAGGAAATTCTTCCCGTCTTTCCCCTAGTTGCTGTTGGGGAATATGGACCCGTCATCGATAACATGATTGATAAACTGGTTGAAGGTGAGGAACGGGGTGATCTCAAGATATTGAGTAGGGCGTGAGCAGGCTTTCTTTCATCACCGGGATATGCTCTGATATATCGCAGCTACTCTGCAGCTCTGAAGAAGCGTGAGTCGCAATGGACAGTTCCACGACCAACACCTCCCAGGGTAAGACCTTTTCGCCCTGGGAATTTTCCCACTCAATCCCCCTTTCAGCTGAACGGTGGTGCTATGTCTCCGAAGCCTAGCCCCCTGGCTTCACAGGCACTCGATAAATCACGTTCTACACAGACACCTAATGGTTCCACAGTCCATGTAACACCCGACACCCGCCGCGATACCAGCACAATCGCAGGAAGAGCTCAGTCATCAAATGGCGTGCCTCAGCTCACCGATGAAAGACCGTCTACACCAGCAAGTTTGGCGAAATTGGCCATCGAAAGGTATGAATATCACTGGTATTAACCCTAATTCTGAACGAAATGCGACGCAATTAGCATTCCCAGACCCGAGAAGGTGAAGCGAGTCAGGCCAGAAAAAGGCAGTGAATCACCGGCGCCGGATGGCGAGAACAGGTTAAAACACGACACTATGGATATTGACGCTACCCCAACTGCACCAAAGGAGGGAAGGACACATCCGCAACAAGAACTGGCCGCATCACGCTTTGGAGTGCGGCAGCCTTCTACTCCTGGTCAAAGCTCCTTACCTCCAATGCCTGTTGATATTCGGGCGCCAGTTCCCATCAGAGAGGCTCTTAGATCTTCTCGGCCAGCCATTACGACCCTTACCCCACGAGAACCCCCTCTATCCCCTAGGCAAAGGATTGAAGACAAACAGATACAGGAGGTCATGCCACCACCAACAGCCCCCAGTCAGACCCTTTCGGCGCAAGAACTCCGCGAAACAGCCAAGCAAACGATTGGCCACCGTGCATCAGAGAAATTCGATGATCGGCGACCGGCGGGTGATACCCGCAGCCAGCCAGGTTCTGGAGCTCCGTCTCCATTGCCACGTCGGCGTACCGCGTCCCCTGGCACTAGGAATCATAGCTTGGAGAGTCGAGCAAGTGGCGAACGTCGCTCTGACCGCGGAACTGCAGATGGTGATCATGGTGACGGGAGACTCCTAGAACGAGAAACTCGACAGGAGCTGCGATTATCCCGCAAAGAGAGTAGCGCCGCTCACGGTCCTCGAAGCGAAAGGGTCTCGAGCCATCGCGCGTCAGCTCGCGAGAGTGATCGGGATAGGGAGAGTGACAGAGAACGTGACCGAGACCGTGGTCGGGAAAGACATGCGGAACGCGAGCGCGATAGGGAACGCGACAAAGAGCGCGACAGAGAGCGGGAGAAGGATAAGGATAGGGAGCGTCGTGACAGAGATAGAGAACGCGACAGGGACAGGGATCGGGACAGGGATCGCCACCGTCGTGATGACAAGGATCGTGATCGCGAGTCCCGCAAGGATCGAGATAGATCCAGTCAAGTTTTGGCGCCAGCAGCCTCCTCTACTACACCGGAGCCCCGAAGTTTTCCCACTCGACCCGACCCTGCTCGACACCGTCCCGCTACTCAGGTTGCCGATGATGCTCTTGGCAAAAGACGACGTCTTGTCGATGACGATGTCAGTGTCCTTCTTTGACTAATGTGACTCTCTGACCTGTTAACAGGCTGACCGCACCTCGAAGCGTAGCTCTCGCAAGGACAGCCACAGAGAGGACCGTGGCCGCCGCTCTGACAAGGAAAGCCACGATCGACCACGGGATTCTGACAGGCACCGAACGGAACCCCAAATGTCTGAAGGAGACCTCCGCCCACCTCTCGATAAGGTATGTTGACGTAGTTGGTGTGATCTCACTTCTAATAACATATTCTAACAGCCCAACGAAAAGCGGATACCCGATGGTCCCAAAACCTTGCCTCCAACTACCCCATCAGCCCCAAGGGCGATGTCGTCTGTGGATGGTGCCAGGGGTGGGAGCAAGGCTGACCCTGGTACTAGCCGAGGTGGTGGTGATTGGAAAGGCCAGCGTGACCATGGACCACATTCATATCCGCTTTCAACAGCTGGTGGCACACCAGACACAGGTTCCAGTTTACGCGCAAGGATAGGCGAGAAAGAGGCTACTCGCTCGGCTCCCCAGGCACCAACAGCATCTTACCGGTCTGATGTGTTGTCCAAGGAGGACGAGCGTGATAATAGGAAACGAACGGTAACTGGTGGGTAATCATCCGTCTGTTTCTGACTTGAGCTTATCTCACTTCCACGTAGATCGGGATAAGGATGTTGGGGAGGCCAATAGCATCCCGGGAGGTGACCTATCATCCCAACCTCCGAAACGACCGAGGATCATTCGCAATCGTTACCCTCATGGACTGGCTAAGAGGACTCTCCCTATTGACCGGGACCCCCAGGCTGGGGATAAATCACGGACGGCAAGGAAGGATTAATTATCCTATATAGATGATGTCTGCCGACTGTACATCATTACATTACTTCTTGCCTCTGCTAAATCGACGTGAAGCTGAGACTGTATATACATTACTAGTAATAACTTTTGCCGAGGGGTGGCTCCGAGTTGAATCAGATTAGACGAGTTGAATCGTGAAGTAGTGGAGGGTAGGTTATTTACTTCTTCATAAGTGTGAGGAACTCCTCGCGGGTCTTTTGTTGTGTCCGGAAACAGCCTAACATACACGAAGTTACCGTCATGGAACCCGGTTTTTGTACACCACGCATGGTCATACACATATGACTGCAAGGAGTGGAACATTGAGTGGGACGACCGTATCAGTAAGAAGCACTCACGTGGCCTCCATCACGACCGCGACTCCCCGGGGCTTGATTGCTTCCTGGACTGCAATTGCAATCTGCTTGGTCAGCCGCTCCTGAACTTGTAGACGGCGGCTGAATGTTTCGGCAATCCGCGCGAGTTTAGAAAGCCCCAGCACGAGTCGATTGGGAATGTAAGCTATAGCAACCTAAGAATGGTTAAACGGGTGTCGCGGAACTTGGGATACTACCCACCTTTCCCGTGAACGGAACTAGATGATGTTCACACAGGCTCGAGATGTCGATGTCACGGACCAACACCATCTCATCGTGATCCTCCGCGAATACGGCATCGTTGATGACGTCTGGAAGGTATGCAGGGTGGAATCGACAGAATAAGAAAGATGTTGGCCCACCTGCCAAGCGTTCCTCGTAGCCTCGGGTCATCCACATGATGGCTTGTGCATATCGTTCGGGTGTTTTCAGAAGCCCTTCTCGGTCTGGATCTTCGCCAATACATTCTAGAATGGTGCGAACCGCAGTGGCCATTTGCTTCTCACGGGCAGCGCGTTCTTGTGGAGTGGCATTGAGACGAGAGACGGTAGACTTGGCTGGGGGGAGTTGTGAGCACTCGAGTACGAGACGAATAGAGGGCAGTACCTGGCCAACCAAGGCCATTCGGGTCAGGAAGTGGGCTCCCTCTCTCAGGAGCATTCATAAGTGGGGTGGATACACCGGAGGGTGGGCGAAAGCCGTAACCATCTCGGACATGAGGCCAGGGAGGACGTACAGGGACTTGATGGGGCGAGTCGTGTTGGGAGCTGACAGGATCAGGATCAGCTTCACCTCGGGGGATGTCGGCATCATTGGAGACCAGGAGGGAATGGGATTCGGTGGCACGGTGAAGCTCCAGCTGTCGTAATTCATTCGACAAGAGCTCCGAGTCGCCATGGGATAGCATCGATGGTCTATGTCACGACGGCAGGGATCATTCAGAAAGGGAGCCGGGAGAGTGCGCTTGGGATTTTTTTTGGGTGGAAGAGAGAGATTGCCGGGTGCGACGACTGAAGTGGGGTAGGACCATAAACGGATATCTCAAGGAAGAGGGAAACCGGCAACTGAGCACGCCGTCGCTGCTGAAACCGTCACTCCCGCCGAGCGCAGGACAATTAGCAACCTGTGCCACCGGTAAGACTTGGGTCCTGGGCGTGTGGTGAAACCGTTGCTTGGGCCTCTCCTTCCAATTCGCGCACGCTCCGGACAGGTGCAATTTGCTCAATGGCAGTTTTGGCACTGTTCTAATTCGCTCGGGAATGCTCGCCCTTTCATTCCTAAAATGACCTAAAGTTTCATAAACGTCCTGCCATCTTTCTTTCTTCTCACTATGTGGTCTCAGTCGGGACGCCTCTGCCAAACCTGTCTGCACCGCACCAAACCCATCACCTCGGATCTCACTCGGTGAGGCGGACCTGCTCTCTTCCGTCACAAATGGCATCTTGACGTGAACCCCGAGAATGCTGTGACTCTTTCCGATTCTTATACCCTCCTTTATAGGCCATATTATCTCCCCGCCATCTCCCGCATCCTTGAGAATGTCTCCGGATTCAAAGCCATCTCGCCAACTGAGGCGTCGGTGCCCAACACCGCGCGTGCCGCCCAAATCATCGTCCCCCCCATCCTATCGCTCCTTGGAGCAGGCGTGGCTAGCTTCTCGCGTCTTGCCACGCCGTAGGGGCACATATCTCATGCCCGGCGCACAACGTCCCATCAACGAGACGAACATCAAACTTGCTCTCACGATCGCTCGGGGGTGTCTCCCTGATTTGATGTCTACGTTATGGGCCTTGCACCCCGTCCGGACATCTCTCATGATGTTTCTCCACATTGTCCGTGCCTTATTTCCGGCATTCAGGGGCTATTCCCAAGCAATGATTGTGGACGAGGTAAGGCGGCCGGGAAATTGAACCGCGATTATGATCTATTCACATCACTGCAGTTCCAGACTTTGGTATCATCCGGATGCTTTTCGTGGTCCCGCCTCTTGAGATTGCTAGTCGCAGAAATATTTAGACGGGCCGCGGAAACAGCCATCGATTCATTTGCGTATGTCCCAGATCACTTTCATGTCCGCTGATTATTAATGGTGCTGAAAGCACTTCAAATGAGACATTAGTCCATGAATCGGCCCGATTCTTTGTCGAATACCAACAAATTGCACAGCGTCTGCGTCTCGATATTCCGACCCTCTCGGATCCCGTCGTGCGAGACTGTCTTCAAGAGTCCGATCTCTTCGTTCGTTCATTCAACGGCATGGGTAGTTTTGGACTACTCTCCCCCTTCGATTTCATACAAATATTCGCCTTAATATCTGAAATGATCTCACACCTTCTGGTGCTTTCGTCCCTGACAGGTGGTTCCGCCAACTTGGGAACATTACTTCTATCTCTACTATCCGCCCTATTCCCTCTGCTCTTAAACCGGTTTATTGGCGCTCAATCATCCCCAGAGGTAGTTTACACTGCTGAAGAGGCTCGAACCGCGGAGCGTCAAGAAATTTTACGGAATCTTGCCTACAACGAGTCTCATCGTCCAGAGGTGCTCCTCTTTGGCCTTGGTCCATGGGTCCTTCAATCTTGGACGAATGCTAGAAAGGCCATGCTGTACGACGGACAGAACTCCCCTTCAAACCAGTTGACGTTATCTCAGCTAATGAACCAAATCAATATTTCCGATCTCCTATTTGCCCTTCAAAATGTGAGCATTTGTCATTGGTGGTCAATTGACGCCTTTGTTCTGATCTTCCTCTTTCGGCAGCTTCCTCTTCTTCTCATGTTCCAATCATCTTCTGCATCACTTGGATCATTGGCTCTATATCGGAGCTCAATCCAAGCTGTAGTCTTCACGTTTGGAAACTTCTTAACGACAGCGCGTATGGCATTTCAGGGTATTTTCTTGATGGGAGCTTTCTGTGCAGCCATGAATATCCATCCTGAACTAGAACCGATGGAAGAGGACGTCATAACTTATCCGAGCCTGCCTTGCGGGATGAAAATCGAAGCAAGGTTTCTAACCTTTTTTCGGTATTCAAATGTCGAAACATGCTTATCCTCCGTCACAGGCACATTTCGTACACTTATCCGGGAAGTAAGGATGCTTCGCTGAAAGACGTCACCTTCAGCCTGGAGGCGGGAGAATGCCTTGCGATTGTTGGGTACAACGGATCAGGCAAGTTCCGGGCAGTTAACGTAGACTCATTGCTGAATTTGACCTGTCGAAATAGGAAAATCCACGCTTGCGAAGGTCCTCCTGCGCATTTTAGATTTCGACCACGGGGAACTCCTTATCAACGGTGTTGACATACGACAGTTGTCGCCTACAGAGTACCATCGACATATTACAGCCGTTTTTCAAGACTTTTCAAAGTTTAACTCCACTGTGCGAGAGAATGTGGGGGTGGGTTACGTCCAAAAGTTGCAGTCACACGCCGCTATTTCCCGTGCCATTCATCTTGGTGGGGCGGATACCTTTGTGGATACCCTCCCCAATGGTTTGAGAACAAAGTTGGAAAGCTCAGGATTCGATGCTATGCCCCCTGCTTACCCAGGCACCCCGGGCTGCGGGATGTCCTCACGACAACATCATGGCCTATCGGGTGGCGAGGTATGTTGTGCCGTGCTTACTCATCACAATAAGTCTTGCTGACTTAATATTACGGCAGTGGCAAAGAATAGCAATCTCTCGCGCCTTTATGCGAGCCGATCGACCGGAGGTGGACCTTTTGCTGTTCGACGAACCCGTAAGTGGCACGCCCCAGCTGTGCATATGTCGTCATGAGTCTGCATCCGCTCACAAGGCTTGGCAGACATCATCATTGGACGCGCATGCTCAGAATAAAATGTTTGATACCATACATCATATCAAAGAGTCCCCATCGGGCAACAGGACCAAAACTGTCATCTTCATTACTCACCGACTTTCCACCGCGCGTCGTGCCGACAAGATCGCGATGATGGAGGGAGGGGTACGTCCATCACGTCCGATTCTCTTCCGTCTCATTAATGACCGCGTCGTTGATTTGTAGACGATAACCGAGTTTGGCAGCCATGAAGAATTGCTCAAAAAAGGTGGCTCGTATGCCGCCCTGTACAAGGCATCCATTTGAGATGATGAAGGTCCCCTGAACCTTTTTTTAGAAAACGTCGTCAATTTCATTGGGATTCTCGCTTTCATATCAGGACAATGTATCAAAAACCAAGAGTGTATTATTATTGGAGGCCTCACACTCGGCCACCGTGTCCTAGATCATAGAAAATACAACTGGACGTAAATGTAGACCTAATCCTTTGTGGAGTGATCCGTGTACACTACCGTGCCATCATGAACATACACATCAACATGTGGATTCTCCGTCGACTGAGACATGACGTCAGTTAATGACGGGCCGCTGTGGATGCCTACCAACAAGCCGGCGTCACGGATGCCTTGGATCAACGAGGGAACCTGGAGCTAGTGTACATAAAGTGGGTCAGCTTGACGGAATGACAGATGGTGGCACTGCATATTACCAATAGCTCAGAATCGAAGAAGACGCCCAAAAGGTTATTCGTTTTAGCGAATTCCACACCTTCCGCCACACAGCAGGAGTACTGATCGTCACCCGCGTCTCGAAGGTCAGGGTTGGGCGGAGTTGACCCATGATCCTTGCTAGCCTGACCACATCTGGATGAAAAGAAGACCGGATCTAGTCGAAGCGAGACGTGAGATGGTCATGATCCGCAGCAATGGAATAGGGGAGATTACAATTTGGTTGCTTCCAGTTCAGTGCCGCACAAACCCGGTGAGAAAAAGACGTGAAGGCGACACGCCGGCGTGCAAAGGCCCCACCGAGAGACGACGATGTTTGCCTGATCGTGCGAAAGACAGCGTTAACGCTCAAATTAAGGTCGAGGTGGCGATCGATGGATTGACTTGGGAAAAGCGCTAATTCCAGTGTCATGCCAAATTGGACAGGTAAAAGCTGCGCGATTGCATAAAATCGGAGTCCCTCACTCTGTATATATATAGAGCAGCGTACCTGCATGAAGCGTGAAAGCGGCAACATTAATCGCGGTAGAATCCTATACCAGTCCTGAACGGAAGTCATTCTGTGAATGAGTTGTTCTCCCCTATCAAGTCGATTGGCTAAAGCATCGAATTGAGCAAGAGTAACATCGGCGACGCCGAGATCATAGGACGATTCCGGTAGTAACTGTTCGCCATATAGCACCGGCTGAAGATCTCGTGTGACCTGGACAACCGCATAAATGTAATTCCCAGATAGTGAAGATAGTGTGACAGTGTGCATGGGAGAGGCGGGCGTTGACTGGATTGATGGAGATGTGTGGGTAGAATCCAGCGATCTAGGGGATTGCCGCCAGGGAGGTACTGTTTGAGGGGCAGGTTGCAAGGGGTTACCCTGGGGGAGAGTCAGGGATTTCCAGTAAGTTTCGACGGCTCCGCCGACTTCCAGGGTGATGCCCTGGAATGGAGTAATGACATGTGCAGAGAAGCTAACCTAGATGTGAACATCAGTTTTTGTGCGGCGGAGAACCAGTTGGGTGCATACATCGCCAATGCCGTGCAGACGGTGATCCAGGATGGATAATGTAGTGAAGCTACCGTCAGGAGAGTGCAAGAAGGACGGATGAGCCACAGCACGACCGATTGTTTTGGTACCAAAGTTGGGGTAGATTGAAAACTCCAATGTAAGATCTTTCAAGCTAGATGCCTGGAACATAAATGTATCATAATTTTTTTGCCGCGGAAGAGCAATAGTGTATGGAGGAGCGTTGACTCCGGGACCCGCAGTGATGACCATTTTTAGCCGGTTTGGCGAAGGCAACGATACACTTTGTGCTAAAATCGAATCTGACAAACGAGGATGAAACCTGACAGCTTTTTCGGACCGCCGATGATCAGGCGCAGGGGGTAATCCTACAGTGATTACCACCAAAAAGTTTTTGTCCAGGTAGTTATGGCCATAGACTCGGTGTGGCATTATGGGCGGAGGTAAAGATAGAGATGGAATGGAATCGGGGTCGTCGATTCGCATGTCGCTCGCAGTCCGCGGAAATGTAGGAATGCGGTTGAAAGAGATTGTGGGAGATTCTTTGGGCATCACTTTGAGAAGCAAATCGACGCACGCACGATGGCCGTACCATGCCGCGTAGTGTATGGCATGGTGGTTGAGCTCGTCAGTTCGATCAACACGGGCTCCAGCTTGGAGAAGAATGAGTAGGCATGATGTATGCCCATTACGCGCAGCATGAAAGAGTGGTGTCCATTCGTGATATTTGTCCGGAAGATCCCATCCGTCCCGGCCCAAGAGCAGCTTGCAGACATCCGCATGGCCTTCGCGAGCGGCAAGATGAATAGGAAACTCTCCGTTTGTATTAGGAACACATTTAGCCCCTTCCTGTAGCAATAACGAGACGACGTCCGTATACCCGTGTTGGCTCGCTAGGGATAGCGGCACCAGACTAGAAACTGTGGATGGCGACTGTAGGGCAATGCACTGGTCGCATATCAAAACCTGCACGCATGCAGCACTACCTTTGAGGGTTGCATACACAACAGGGCTGCAATTGTCCACGTCGAGCACGTGCGGCGGAACGCCGGCTTCCAAAAGTTGCTTGCAAACAGTCGCGTGGCCATGCATAGCCGCATAATGCAGAGCTGACCGTCCATAGAGGTCCAACTTTTCCCTCTGTGACCGTTGCTCGAGACACAAGTTCACAAGGCGCAAAGAACCAGCGGCCGCAGCCTCGTGAAGACATGTCCGCCCATTGATATCGTCGATGAATCCGAAATCAAAGGGTACCTCGACGCTGGTGAGGATGAGGTCTCCAAGCTCCGAAGGTGCGTCGACGATGACTTTCCAGAGCACCCGAGTGACATGGGCTTTTCCTCCAAGGCCGAGGATGTCTGAGTGTCGCACTAGATATTTGATGGTCGCCTTATCGGAATTTTCCACTGCCTTTCGTAAATCGAGTTCAAACTCGCGGAATGGGCCAGAATACATGTTCCGCTCGATGTTAAGCTGGACGTCTAGAACATCTTGGGCAGCAGCTCCCTCGAATTTGAGGCCAGTGGAGAGATCGGTGAGGTCTAGGAGGCTTGCTGCCACAATATCCGAGAAATCTGCGATGAGCTTTTCATGTGTAAGAAACAACAAACAACGAATAGATGCAAAGTACCTGTCTGTTGAACACAGGCTGAACCTCAACCTGGCGAGCGAGATAGAGTTCCTTGGTTGTCGAGCGCGAGCGTTTGTCCCATTTCTTCAGGATTTTGCGGAAACCGGTCACATTGATCTCCACAAATTGCTGCGTGCATAATGTGGGCGGTTATTCAATGCACAGAGTCACGACGATTACCTGCAATTTGCCTAGATCCCTTTCGAGCAGACGGAATCCCTCTTCGACCGCAATCCACTCGACGTGATTCATCGCTGAACCATCTGTGGCATCCGGAAGACCCCTCAGGGCTGCAGCGCGACGCTTGGACAGGAGAGTTTCGAGACGCAACTTGAGCTCTGCTTCCTTTTGCAGGTAGAAAGTATTAATCTAAATTGACACCCAGGCCCATCAGTTTCAAAGCAAGCAATAATCGAAACTTAATTCACGTGCCTTTTCAAGCTCCCGCTCCAGCTTGAAGAAAAAGGCAGCCTTGTGAGCCTGGAAGTCAGCCCCTCGATCGTTGTCCTGCCCGAGCGAAGAAAGGATGGGTAACTGATTCGGATCATCGGGGAAGATATCGCTCGGGGTATCAATTGTGGAAGATATTGTGATCGCTGGGCTTCCTATCGGGTTCAGGAGATCCGCAGGCCGGACACCTAATGCCAAAGCAGCAGCCTCCGAGGCAGGTCGATTAGCTGCCAGTGAAGAAATAATCTTCTTGAGGAACTTGTAGTCGAGATAATACACAGACCATCCTGGGACCTGTTCTGACTGGATCTGCTTTCCGAACTAAGAAGAAATGGGTTTATCTTTAGCACCACGGTCGTCCATGAACCAGAGGGAGGGATGACCTTCATATCGCACGGATGCGAGATTCAGCGTGGTGTATCGAAACTGAGATGCAGCCAAGATCCACCGTTCAAACCATACTGGTTATTTCCAAAAAAAAGCAGGGGAAAAAATGAAATGACACTTTGGAGACAGATGCAGCCAGTAGTCGCGTTTGGCTGGAATCATGCACGTGCGTCGTCTATCGTCGTCGCAGTTCACCTGGAGGCCCGTCGAAGTACAGCTAAATGTTATTATTACTCGTCTGACTGACTTCTACTCCCAGCCGGCATTCGTCAGCAAAGTAAACTCAGTCAAGTGCAATCAATTAATCAACGTGGACATCGATAACGTCCAACGTGCTCTAAACAGCTGTCATCCCTGCGTCAGATCAATATATAGACTGCGAGGGCTGGTGGAACCCGTAAACAAAATCGGCTTTGGGCTGATAGGCTCAAATCAGCACCTTCCTCATCTGCCAAACCTTTGCAGGTAATAACGTCACTGGGCATTTACCATGTCTCTCGACATGGTCGTATGCACAACGGTAGCAAAAGACGTAACCAGACGGCAAAGCAGTAGCGTTATTTATAGTGTTTTGACACAACGGACAATGCCCAAACATCGTACCATCCACGGGTATCCCGCGAGGGTGTGGTGGGAGGATCCGAGGAGGTGGGACGGCCGGGCCGAGGGGAGACATCGACAAGGAACGTGCCGGGGACCCTGGAGAATACCACCACTCTAAAAACTTGATGAAGAAGATGGCCGTCGGCAAGAGAAGCCTCAGAGAGTCAAGGATCAATCGTGGAGTATTCATAAGAAGCTGGTAGAGTTGTTTCATGATCCCTCGCCTAGAGCGAGGAGCAGCACCCTGCACATGAGTGGTCACAAGCTACGAGCAGGAGATTTAGCGTTGGGGTAAGGGTGAGATGTGCCGCGGATGTCACACTCACGAAGTCGTCCGCATTCAAGCGGCGTAAATCAACACCTATCCACGCTAACCATGGACGATAGAAGGGAGTGCGCTCAAAAAGATACGCCACATTACAGGCAAGTAACCACAACTCGAACGAAGTGTTCATCCATGGGAAAATCTTTTTGTATGCTCGACGCCAACGCCCTGCAAGAGACTGTTATGGTCCATGAGCATCCACAATTTCGGTGCAGAAATGGCATACGTCATCGGTAAGTGCTTGGATGCGACGGCCGTCGCCAGAATCCTCTAATATGTCTGACGAAACGCCTCCTCCCAGCTGTTCATAGTAGTCATGGGTCTTGGCTCTGAGATATGGGACGGCAACCTGTGTAGAGTCAACAAATATAGGTGGCACGGAATCAGCAGGCAAACCAAGCAGAACAGCGATTGCCATATTTCTCTGCCCCTAAGTTTTTCTGCGACGGGTGCGCCACGAACAGCAGCTGCTGCCCTGTCTGTAGGTATCCAAGGGTGCCTGCGCCGCTTCAGGCCATAAAAATTCTCCGCAAAGGACGCGTCTAGAATCGTTGAGGAGTGGTCTGACGCGAGGCTAGAAGACTTACTATGCTTGCGGAGGTAATGTCGCTCGACGAAAAACATGATGGCGGCATAGAATTCCTCATGGCGATTCACGATTTTAATGAGATATCGCGGGTATTGTTGTGCAAAGACCTGAATCGAGATGAATAGGAAAGTGCGTCATGACGGGGTGTGCTTACCGCCAAGACATACTTGAGTGCGGGCTGGAGGAGGTCTCTGAGCTGCTCTTGGGCGATGAGCTCGAAGAGGGAGGGTTTGAGAGGGTCACCCCCTAGATCGTGAAGGAACTCCATCGACGACCACCAACACTGGTTACCTCAGCTATACAACGAGCACGTGATAGCTTGAGTTTTGTCATGTGACTGAGCCTTATGACCATTGACCATGAAGGAGACAAGTTCCGACCTCGTGTAGTATTATGATTCGCCTCGTGCATGTGTAGTCGCTCCAAGTCAATTGTGAACCCATTTTGAGTTGCAACTGCCAAAACCGAGTCGTTGCCTCTCTTACTCCGCAACCTTGCGCCCAATGTTCTCATCCATACACGCAATGATACCCTCTGACGCCGACGTCGCTAACCAAACGCTCAAGGAAGAGAGCGGCTACCGTTTCTCAGCCTTCTCAGCGACCGATGCGGTCACCCTTGGCCTCTCCCTCCGCAAGCGCTTCCGCGGCAGCTCTCGCCATGTCAAGGGCAAGGGCATGGTGATCTCAATACAGACCATTGCCGGCCACACTCTCTTTGCATGCACTGCAGGAGACCTGGGCCACCATTCCGGGGAAGGTGATGTCAGCCTAGATAGCTGGGCATGTTTAGAAAGCATGATCTCAGTCGTCAAGCGCACGAGCCACTCGAGCTACTACGTCGAGAAAGGAATGAGCGCGATGGGCAAGACCGCAAAGCAGTTGGGGGTCGAGGGTGAATTCGCAGTTCGCGGAGGAGGTCAGTGTTAGGTCTGCTCCAATGCAATGCCCGGATCTCATTCACTTTTGCCATTCAGCCTTTCCAATATGGCTAGATGTGAGCATGACATTATTTGAATGGTAACCCAATTCAAATCGAATCGACAGAATGCACCGTGTTGCCCTATTGCCGTGGCAGCCTGTTACTCAGGCTCGAGTCTGGAAGATCATAGAGTACGTCTTTCGTCGCAGCGGTAGACTTTGCTCATCGAGGGGCCAACTAGCTCCTGTCGACGACCATTCGGGACTACTTGCACAAAAAGCAGGGCCAGCCGGGCACAAGGTTTTCCATTGCCTCGTCAATCCTGCAGACCGAAGCGCCTGTCCCAACGCGGGCGAATCAGGAACAGAGGGACAGCATCGCGGTAAGCTCGTACAGCCAGTCTGAAGTTCGGTACATTCACCAGGAGAAGGCTTGGGGTGGAGAATTGGCATCGGAGCACATGCGGCCACACACGCCATTCGATGATGATCACGATGTATGAATCATGTACGGTAGACCGAGACATCGAGAATTATGGAGTAGGGACATGACACTAACTAGTCGACACGCAGGAAGGCAAGGGGGGACAAGGTAATGTCACACTTAATCTGAGGACGTTTCCGCATCTTGTTGGTACGGAGTACTTAGTACCCGGATGGCCTCTACAAAATAGGTGAGGGGAAGCCATCGGCGGTAGGAGCAACGCACCATGTCTAAGAAATATCTGGCGTTGACCAGAGGAAGAAGATGGGTCTGCGTTTGGGTCGGGATCACGCAGTTCGTAGTTGGCCTCGACGTAAACTCTGGAGCCTTTGGTTAACGATTTAAGATAGTTATTCTGAGTGGGGTTGAAGGAGACAATGTGGTGCCAGGTGACGCCGTTTTCCAAGCGAGCTGGGAGACGTGTCCGGGGTGAGCGCGTGAGCGAACATAGGGTGAAGACATACTGCCATCGGGATTCGGCGGTGGAGGGGGGAAGTTGGACGTTGCAACGGTGTATCTAGGGGGGGATTAGGGGCGAGAGTGGACGAGAGAGAAAGACTGACGAGACGTATTCCTTGTCATTCTTGGTCGTACGAAGCTCTGGCTCTTTGCCTAGACGACCGACGAGAACGAGCTTTGCAAGGTCATACGACCGGGCCGGGGTAGACGTGAACGTCTGTTGTAGATGAATGAGACAAGCTTGAGCTCAAAGACGAGCACCTACACGTCGATGTACGCCAGAAAATGCGAGCCTCGCAGTTGTCCGCAACATAATTTAAAGTTAGAGGTTGTAGTGGTAGGAGTAGTGGAATGTAGACTTTTTGCTTGCGGCGTGTTTGACCATATTTGGGGGATCAGGAAGCTTGTTTACCGACGACGACGATCCCGATCTCATACATATGTCGCGACACAGACTCGTACGAAACCTTGACATTCACGGTCGGTCCATCTCGCTCTCAACCTGCATCTTTCTCTCTCACCGTCACACTGTTAGCCGAGCTGGACGATGCTGCGTTCGACGACGACGGCGATGAGATGACCGAAGAGCAACATGGTCCGTCTTCTCCTCCCCCGCCCCTGCACCCTCATCCAAGTCTCTGCACAGCTCAATTGGAGTCTGGCGTCGAACACATCAAAGCCGTAGTCGGTGACGAAGCTACTTCCGGCCTTGATGATGCCATCATCAGGGATACTCTCTGGCAATTCTTCTTCGACGTCGAGCAATCTATCGCCTGGCTATTCGGTTCGTCATCTCCCTATCATTCAGCCATTCTCTCACATTTCCCAGAGGAACAGGAGCGCAGAGCTGCCGCAAGGGAACGCAAAGGTAGGCCATCGTATATTCTCTCCTTGTTAGCGTAGTTTTGCTTTTGCTACTTTTTCTTCATGATGTTACTCCCACCCATTCTAAATCCCACTGGTGGTCTCGCTTCCGCCGTAAAGGAGATGAACCACAGCAAGGTGCATATCTCTGTCATCCCTACGTCCCTCCGTATTTCTTTGTGTCGTGGATACCATATTTACTGTGTTCACTGCCCCCTTTCCCAGCGCCTCAACATTCCACTGGTCTTTCGGGATACGCTCCGGAAGACTTGGAGCGTCCGCGCGTTCCCTTGATCGTCTTAGCACAGCAAGGCCAATATCAGCCTGATTACTATCCAGCTCCCCAATCCCTCAGTTATGATCAAGAGGTCGATCCGGATGATGTATCACTGGGTTTGATGTCACCCGATCGTCATTCCCGTCTTAGTACGATAACGGAGCTTACCGAGCGTACCGAACCATCGAGCCATTGGCCTTCCAGACAGCAGCTGGTGGCAATGAATAACCCGCGCGCATTGTCCTCGTGCGAGACGGCCTCGTCTTATGGGAAGGTCATTGGCGAGTCTCGTTGCAAGTATTCTACTGCCGTTTCACTCATCTGTTCGCAGAACGCTCCTCAGACCCTCATCGCATTAATGGTTATGTATACCATCCTGTTGATCCAAATAGGATACCTCCTTCCCCATCTCCTTCAGCCGTGAAACGGCTTTCGAGTTACGACTCCGCACCATCTCTTCACACGCCAACGGAGTCAGAGGTTCAGTCTGAGCCACCAAAGTCCCCTCCACGTGCGCCTAGTATTTCAATGCCGGCCACGGATAACATCCCAGATATCCCAGACTTCACATCCAAGTCCAGCGAGAAGCCGCCTCCGCTACCCGCAAAGGACTTACCACGACGTGTCCAACCTGAAAAACGCTCTAAGCTCGCGGAGCTGGCAAGCTCACGCGCCAGCACAATATCTAGTTCTCGATCATCAGATCTGGAGACGACCTCTGTGCTCACGTATCCGGCTCTGCGTCCGTCCGCTGAATCTCGGCTTTCGCTGGCTTCGCGTGCCACAACCATCAAGCCACCCCCATCAGAGGTGTCCTTGCCATCCGTCAAGGCACTTGGCACCCCTGAGAAGCCAACATCTACGGCTTCAGTCAAGTCGTCGCCTTCCGTCAGACCACCATCTACCACAACCTCATCCATGTCTTCTCATGTGCGCAAGGCAATACAGACTGCCATGGATTTAGAGGCCTACGACCAGCAACCAGCGACAGGGAAGCAGGCGGATAACATGTCCGACATCTCAGTTTCCACAGTCAAACCGGAGAGACGTACCCTTTCGCCCCGCTCACCCATCCCTACCGAATTGCTTGTGGCACCCAGTGAGCCAGACGCGAAAGCACGTCCTCAGTCCAAACTCGCAAAGTTAGCCCAGGCCAAGGCTAATTCTCAGGCTCTTGTTCCACGTGTTCCTGTGTCCCCTCCAAAGGAACTTCCCAAGTCTCGTACAGAGTATCTTACTCCTATTGCGAATGGGGCGACGGTAACGACTGCCATAACGACATCATACCAGTCTCTACAGAGTCTCTCCACCACTCAGGCGCTGGAACCTGTCCCATTAGTTCAGATGCCTGGCGCGGAAACCCGGTCATCGAAGTTGGCATTAAAGGTGAAGAAATCACAAGCTAAACCATCATCCCATTCAAGTGCCACCGATGACGAGCGCTCGCTCCCGTCTCCACCCCCACTCTTCCTGCCAAGTCCTACCCGCTCCCGTGCGTTACCCTCGGCCTTCGCTTCCTTGCTTCTCGATGATCCTCTAACGTCCTCCGAAGACAAGGACAAGGATAGTAAATCACCCAAATATGGGAGAGAAGAGCCGAACATTGTCGATATGTACCAGGCATCACTCTCTCGAAGCAAATCGACACTCGGCTACGAACTAGAGCAACCCAGTCAGAGCCGGGTAAAGCTTCATACTTCCCCAGACCTGAGCGTCCGGTCTACTTCCTTCGCATTTGATGTTCCGAGTCCCGACGACATCGTTTTCAACGCCCGTCGTGGAACCGCCTTGGCGCAGCGACACGCTGGTTCACAGAAGTTCACTTGAATTCCTGCCCTTTTAATGTTTATTGTTCTCCATTCCGTTCTGGTTTATCGGCTGACATTGATAGATGTATACTCATATTGCTGTTGTTGTTTTTAATGGAATATTTTGTGCTAATTTTGTTTCCTATGTTCCTCACTCCAGCCGCAAAGGAACGCGACAAGGCACAGAAAGCTGCTACTCAAAAGAAGGCATCGCAAACACCATCTGCCTCGGGTTATAGCACCCCGACTTCCCGGGCAATGTCACCTATTGGAACGCCTACTAAATCGTCGAAGAAGGCAAGTTCCAATTCCAATTCGCAGACGCCGAGGAGATCGGGAGCGACTACCCCTGCCCGGACGAACACTGGGGGATTGAATCAGATGTTACTTGATTTTTCAGCAGCGGGTTTACAGCCTCAAGAAGACGAGTCTCTCAGAGCGGATGAGCCTGTCCCCAGGGTAGCAATGGAGAAGGAAAAGTTGTTGGAAGAAGTAAGGAGAGAGATTCAGGCGTCCGGTCAAGGTGCAAAGAAAGGGGTTAGCCTGGTAGTCATCGGTAAGTCGAGGACGTGGTCTGACGCTTGTGCGTCTTATTGCTCTTCAAGGGCACGTGGATGCTGGCAAGTCAACACTGATGGGTCGACTGTTGTATGAACTTGGACGTGTCAACGAGAAGTCACGCCATGCAAACGAGAGGGAGAGCGACAGAGCTGGCAAAAGTAGCTTCAGCTGGGCTTGGGAGCTTGATGGGACAAAGGAAGAGAGAGAACGGTCTGTCGTCATTGATTGTCCGTGCTCGTTTATTGAACACTCGCTATAGGGGGATCACCATGGACATCGCGATGCAGTCCCTTTCGACGGCACGTCGACAGATTACGATCCTAGACGCTCCCGGGCATAAAGATTTCATTCCAAACATGATATCAGGGGCATCTCAAGCTGACTGCGCACTCCTCGTGGTTGATGCTACGACCGGGGAATTTGAGGCAGGTTTTGAGCGCGGCGGACAGACTCGCGAGCACCTGGTCCTCGTGCGAAGTCTTGGAGTGTCACAAGTAGTTGTTGCAGTGAACAAGTTGGATCAGGTTGGTTTTCGCCGAAACAAAACATGAATATTGGACACCACTGACAAACACGACTCTAGGTCAATTGGGAACAGGCTAGATACGAGGAAGTGTGCGATAATTTGAAGACATTCTTTGGTCAGTCAGGGTTTCAGTCTTCAAAAACAAGTTTCGTGCCAGTAGGCGCGATGCTTGGTGTGAACCTTGTGGAGCGGAAAGCCCCTGAAGCGTCTGTGTTATCCCAATGGTATCGAGGACCAACCTTGGTGGATCTTCTAGGTACCTTTGACCCACTCTATCGTTGCATTTTCTCACCAGCTATTTCCTAGATAAATTGGAACCCCCGATGCGAGATATCGATTCGCCTCTGCGACTGCCGATCTCGAACGTCTTCAAAGGACAAAGTTCTGGCGTCGGAGTCACTGGTCGAGTATGCGGCGGCATTGTCCAGGTGGGGGAACGACTGCGAGTTCTACCCGGAGACGAGACGGCCGTCGTCAGATGTAAGGATGAATCTCGAATTTCTGGAGGTCATGACGTCTTTCTAATCCTGCGCTAGCAATCGATCTCGACGAAAGAAGCGTATCTTGGGCCGCTGCGGGATCCAACGCAACGCTCTACCTGACGACCATCGACCCTATCCATCTCAACATTGGCAGTGTCCTCTGTCCGCTGAACGACCTCGTTCCACTTGCGACTCGTTTCAACGCGCGGATAATCGTGTTCGATATTCAACTTCCGATCACCAACGGTACTTCGGTGTGTGCATCCCGTCGTGCCACCGGGGATGTTGTTCACGGGAAACGAGTTGCTAGGTTGAACTGTTTCACCATTCCCGAGACGTCCCTGCGACGATCTCGAAGCTGGTTGCAAGTATTGATCGAGCCACCGGTTCAGTGACCAAAAAGAACCCGCGGTATGGTCTTGCTTGGCTTTGTCTGTGTCCTGGCTAAGCATAACCACAGCGTCTTGACCAAGGGAACATCCGCTGAAATCGAGATCACTTTACGCGGCGATAGCCTTTCCGGTACTAGTGCCACTCCAAGACCCATTCCGATCGAACCGTTCGCTGTGAACAAGGACATGGGACGCATTCTGCTGAGGCGAGGTGGCGAAACGATTGGTGCTGGTAGGTCATCTGTAAACCTCTCTCGCTCACAGATATGCTCAATCACGACAGGAATCGCGTTGGAAATTCGCCAGTAAAGTTCGCAGGCGAAAAATTGAGTCCTATATGACACAATATATACACGGTCTGCTAGCAGTACCAAAAACATGAATAACTTGCGAGTATGATAATGTAAGTCTAAGACGATAGCGATGCGATGGTGTGCGTTATCCGACGTAGGGAGAGCATAGCAGGTCATTATCCAGGCGTAGAAGTATCCAATGGGCTGGGGTCAACAAGAGGAAACAACCGAAGCAGACTTAGGGCTTGTTCTTCTTTCTCTCCTGCTTGTCATTATCCTTGTCAAATATGCGTTTGATTCTCGCGAACAAAGACCGCCGCTTCTTAGGAGTCAAGGTGCTGGAGGCAGGAGTAGAGGAAGTAGGGGCTTGGGCAATAGAAACGGGCGTAGGACGACTCTGTGCCGCAGGTTGGACGAGGTCCACTTGGGGTTGTTTTATGGTGGGTTCTACGACCGCAGCGATTGTCGGGGCAGGAGGGGCGTCAACACGATCGGTGAGTACAGGGGCATCTTGAGCAACCTGCGGAGAATGATTGAGTTGAGGTACTGCGGAGTCTAACGGCGCAAATAAAGCCTCCATTGCGGCCTCAGACACAGAAGGGGAGTCATGTGCCTCTCCATTTCCATTGACCGATGGAAGCGAAGCAGGAGCGTGATCGTTGATAAGAAGCGTGGGGACATCACATGAAGAGGGTGCCTGCTTGAATGGGGCAGGTTTTGCAGCTGCCTCCGAAGTAGGAAAAATGGGTCCCTCTGTAGCTGCTGCCGTGTTCTACGTCCGGGAATCAGGTTACTATTCGATTTTGAGAGGAGAACGGAGCGCTCGTACCAATTTGAACTCGCTTACAGGGGTGCCAGTGGAAGGTGCCTGAGCAATACCCTCTACGGTGATCTGTGGGATTGGAAGTGGAAACGACGCCCTGATCGTGGCGGGTTCAGCCGGCGGAAGAAATTCCACGGCCGTCACCATGGTCTCGATGTCGCCATGCCCTTCACTTGCGCCCTCGAAAGGGATGGACAGACGCGCGGGTGGGTCGTGTAACACAGGGAGCTGGGGCTTTTCTGGCGTTCGAAGGACGTTGTTCGTGTTTCCACGCCCGTCCTCTTCCTGAGGCAGATCTTCACGACATCGCCAGCGTCCGTCGACGATGAACTTGTACACGACCTTTTGGCCCCATGGGGCTTTCACAATGCCGGAAAACCCAGTGTCGCCTTTAACCAAATGAATGGAAGACGACCACTACAGGGCTGGGGGGTGAGCGGAATGAGAAAAGCGGGATGGAGAGGATACTGACCTGGTCGAATGTGCCGGTCACGATCACGCCTGCTGGGCCCAGGGATGGCCTGAACGGAAGCAATTAGGTGGATAGTCATACGGCGTCTCGAACACGCTCCTCACCAGATGAGTTCGAGGTCGTGAAGATCTGCAGCGCTCATTGCCTTGGACGTCGCTGCAACCGAAACTGAACCGAGCACACGAAAGACTCAGCTAGCTGGTATTTATACTTTCCATTCCGTAATCACAACACACGGCTTTTCCTCGCCATTCAGCGGCAAGCCAAGCCTCAAGTACGCAACGTGTCCTTCATCAAGACCACTTCCCCATCGCATTCCAAGAAACTCGCCTGCTCCACGAGGTATCTGGACCATATCTGAGGTGTCAACCGTCACCGCCGTTTGCACCATTTCCCCGCAAAACCGCCTTCCGACTCTTGCTTTTCCTTGCCCGCAGCAACTGTGCGCTTCGTTGATCTGGTGGTGTAAAGCCCAAGAAACTCTTTGTAGATCCTTCCGTTCCTTGAAAGTGGTCTTGGGAGCGTCCTTCTGTTTCAGATATAGCAGGTATATACTGCTGAGTGTCCGAGTCAAGGTAGACAACCGGCATGGGAGATGCGCCTGCAGTGATACCGAGTTGTCGGCAGTAATGTTGAACAGCCGCATGGAATGCAGTTCTTCGTGTATCCCTCAGCCCCCAGTCTCTGCGTCAGGATGCGTGTGAGATACAACTAGTGAGAAAAAGGGGACTAGATCTTACTGCCACGTCCTGAAAGAGAATCATTTTTCAGACAGAGCTAACAGTCCCTATTCAGTATACGTACGAGTTGTGAGGGATAGTGATGGTGATCTCCAGATGACGCTGAAATGAAATGCTTTGCAAAGTAATCGAGGTAGTTGGTTGGAACCATCGATTCTCTTCCGTTGCAAGCCATTCGTTCAAGCGGGCCTCGAGCGCATCCAGCTTCTCCAAGGGAGTTCGCCAAGCGACTTGCATCGTGAGTGGCTCGACCATTTTCTGAGGGTAACAGTCAGTCGAGTATCGTGATGGACAGAACAGTTACATGCATCACTCCTGCGAACATTCGTTCTGCAAACTCTTCTATGAGTGATACACCGAATCTATCAGCAGAGACTCACATAAACTTCGTGAAGAGTTGGCTGTTGGAGTAGTATGTATCGGTGCCATCTGATCGAACGAACACTGTCTAATGGTGGGATGAGTACACAAAGGAAAACCAATGGGGGTCTGGTAGCATACTGCAAACAATCCCATCTTCTTCACGATCAAGTTATCAGCTATAGGGATGTTAGCCCGATATCGTTTCTATCGGAAACATCTTACTGTCAATGAAACACCGATCACCCGTATCGAATGGACTTGAACAATATCAGCAAGGGCAAGATCAAGTTAGATGAATGAGCGCACTGCGACACAAACAGAAACATTATGGCGTCGAACATGCAGCTGGCTGCATTTTTGAAAACAAAGCTCGCCGCAATCCCCAACGTATACACGCTAGTCAACAATTGAGTGACATCGACACCGAACACGCTCAGCGAGATGAAAAACAATATGATGAAGGCGAACAACAGCAATATTTGATCAAGTGTTCTGAGAGCTACCCCAACGTCACGCATACTCCTCGACAAGAATCGCCGTTCCTTGTAAATGCGTAGGATGGTAGCCTTGATCTCGGATCGTGAAATGTCACCGTTGTTGTCTTTATCAAAAACGCGAAAAGCGTCTTGAGCTTCTCCTGGAGTAGCAAACGCGGGCTGGAAGTCTGCTGGTATCAGATAGGTCCTGCGGCGGTCACGGAACGTCTTGTAAATAGCCCGGGCTAGACGCTACAACAGTCAAGATTAATCTTCATACCCTTACATGAATGAAATCCCGCTATACCTTGGCTTCATGGGTCGAGTTAACACCGAACATCAACCCGCTCAGATCGACATCGTTACCCTTGATATTACGAGCATCATGCAATACCGCCGACTTGATCACTCGTACAGCTTGAATGGCTGGATTGTACTCTTCCTGTTGCTGATCAACAGCACGCTTGCGTGGGGGTGGGTATTCGTGTAATATATCCTGCTTGTCATGGGATGGATTGAGAGCTTGATGGCTCGGAGGTGTCCGTGAACCTTCCGATTCAGGCAAGTCTAGGGTAATGTCATGAGGCTGAGTAGGTGCCCTCGAGCCTGTTGGTCTCTGCCTCCCTTTGCCTTTGTTGTCCTCGGTATCGGCATCATTACCACCATCGCAACCTTGTGGAATACCGTCACTGTGTTGATGGTGGCTGGAGTCTTTCTCGCTGAAAGGGTAGATAAAGCCAAGGTTGAACACGCCATGTCCACCGTTGGACCGGTTGTTGTAATGCCGAGCCCGAGGTTTATACTCGCGGAGCTGTTCGATGACACGCAGACCGCATTTAACTTCCTCAAGGCGCTCCTCATAAGCAGTTCGATGGAATGCGAAAGCTGCCGATTGGGATGAGTTTAACGCGGAAGTGTTGAGAACTTTCCCATACCCATAGCATGAGACAACATCCCTTGAGCGCATATCACGAGTGCTAAAAAGAAAAAAAATTCAATAGTTTGGGCAACCTGCGGATATCTTTAGCTCCTCGTACCAAGGAAAGTTTGCCAGGGTACTCACGCGATCAGTGTATGGAGCAAAACTGGTATCATCGGCACTGCTGTTATGCAACTTGAATATATTTTGGAACAAGATGATCCAGCTAAGCCAGGCGCTAGCGGCGTACAACGCAGGCTTGACGGTATCCTTGATAGAATCATACAATTCGATGTGGGACTTGACCTCCTCGGAGACATGACCCCATGAAATGGATATCAAAATGCGTGCTAGTGCGGGTATGATGTCCACGATCATTGCAAGGCCCCAGGATACGACGACATTGGCTGCCGCCCAAAAAAGCCAGGCTTCGATGTTGAGGTCCACATAATGTCGGTAACTGGTGGGGTTTGGTTTATACCAAAAGAAGTGGATGAGCAGGGCAGGAGTCACAAGGATGCCGGCTAGGAAGGTCGAGCCAATTAAGGAGGAGAACAAGAGGGTGAACAGGCTGTAAGTGTGATGCCCTTGGTGAGGTTTATGCGCACACGCAGAGAAACGGACGAACCGCCAAATCGTCCAGCGTTTCGGCCTGAGATTCTCCCCCATTTTCTTGCTGAATTTGGCTTCTTCGTCGGCCAGGTCCTCGTCATCACTCCAGGCTAATTCGTCATCGCCGTCGTCGTCGTCGTCCGTGCCTGCGAACGAAGGAGCGCGAGAGTCGAGTTCGGGAGGAGTGTTGAAATATTGCGCTGAGGGTGCAAGCTGGTCGGGGTAGTGGACGGTCGGCCTCGCATGCTTTTGAGAGATATCTGAGCTTTGGCTGTCCTGCCTGCTCGTATTGGGTCTATCGTGAGGCATGCTGATGAGTTGACCTGGCTGCCTTGCCACTGGTTGCCAGGTGCTCAGGGGTGCTTGAGTGGAGCTGTTTCAATGCTTATTTCTATACGGCAATGACAAATCTAGTCCAGCTACATTCCTAATGCGGTCCGCCCCACAAGCCCCTTTTCCTGCAGCGCATAAAGACGACGTGGGGCTACAAAGCGTCACCCTCTCCCACCATGAGTGCTGAGCTCCCTGCCGATCCAAAGGCTGTCAAAAAGATGGAAAAGGTCATAGCAAAGGAAGCCCAAGCTGACGAGAAGGATTATAAGCGCGCTTTGGAGGAGCTCAGGAGGACCGAAAAGGCGGAAGCGCAGGCTTCCAAGGTGAGCCAACCTGGATCGTGCCAAGGCTCCATTAACACTCGCCAAGGCTGCTAGCAAAGCAGACAAGAATCTGAAAAAGATGGAGGACAAGGAACACTATACGATCAAGTCGCTCCGGAAAGCTACGCATAACCATGACCAGGCTGTGACGAATCTACACACCGCACAGAGTGATGTCCAGGTGAGGCTCGGTGGATCCGATCTTTCCTCTCGTGACGCTCTGTTTAAGATCCAGAAGCAGCAAGCTCAGACGTCAAGACACAGAGTCGATTCACTGAGAGTTCGTACAGACGACCTCCTGAAGGCCAAACAGCTCCGCGAGGTGTGCATCTTGCCTTTTCGCGTCCGTTTCATGTGTCGACCACGATATATCTAGGAGGAGCGTAGCCACAAGCTGGCCCCGATCCAACCAAACAAGGGTGGGGATTGAGTTGGGAACGATGTACTATAGTTGTCACGTGTTAATTAGTAAGGTTTTGCGCTGGTCCGGAGTACCTGAGCTCGTTGTTTCAAACGACGACAAGACATCGCTGAGTGTCGACTGCGACGTTGCCAACACACGACCGTTCTCCGTCGCCGCCATGAACAAGAACCCGTTCGTTCCCCATCCAACTTTTAATCCGCCCCAACCTCCTCTTCCTCCCGGCCCTCCTCCAGCAGGACCTCCCCCGGACTACTCTGCGTATTGGACTGCAGCAGCTGCCCAACACCAAGCTCAGCAGCCCTCGACCGCAGCCGCGCCTGTCGCTTACAATCCCCAATGGAGCACCCCGCAACCCCAGAGACCACCTCCAGAACAAAGTGCACTCTACGCCAACTACGGTTATGGCGGTCAGAACTTGCATTGGCAACAAAGGCAGCAGCAGCCGCAACAACAGCCCCAGCACTACCAGCCAGTGCAACCAATGGCTCCACCCCCACCACCTCAGCCCCAACCGCAGCCCCAGTATAATCCGTACCAAGCTTCCGTCGGCTTTCAGGCATATGTACCCCAACCCTCCCAACCTATCATATCGCAGCCGACCTACCCACAAGCACATC
The DNA here is from genome assembly GCA_038090735.1 of Xerocomellus amylosporus. Lineage (NCBI taxonomy): Eukaryota > Fungi > Basidiomycota > Agaricomycetes > Boletales > Boletaceae > Xerocomellus > Xerocomellus amylosporus. The sequence continues at coordinate 145,112 of JBBPNE010000006.1, read as the reverse complement.
ACACGATTGCTCCCCCTCAGCCATATTTCCCTCAGCAACAACCCCAGCAACCACAACAACCCCGACATAATCATGGAATACATCACACTCCCCCTCAGCATCTTCCCCCCGCAAAACGACAAAAGTTCGATGGTCCCGGTGCAAATCACCACCATGGACAGCAACGTCATCAGGGTCCACCTGCTCAGCCACAGTTTCAACCTCCACCTGCTCCCCAAAACCCCATGTACGCCCAGAACCAGAGCCATCAAGGTGTTAACCAAGTACCTCTTGGCGGAAATAACCGAGGAGGTATGGGCGGTCGTGGTGGTTCTATGAACACTGGTCGGGGAAGGGGGGGATCCATGGGTGGCACCCGAGGTGGTCTGGGTGGTCAGCGTGGCGGCCGAGGTGGCGGCTCGTTTATGGGTGGTGGTGGCGGTCGTGGTGGTCAGCAAAGTTCTTTGCGAGGTCATGGCTCACGAGGTGGTTTTGGCAACAAACAGGATTTCCATAACCGCAGAGGTGGGTCGTTTAATGCGGGACATCCACAACACCATCAAGGAAATATGGGCAATACTGGTTTCCGTGGAAGGGGACAGGGCCATTCTTCGGGTCGTGCTGGGCGACAGGATGGTCCAAGTACCCAATTGGGCAATCGCGACACATTGTCTGCAAGTTTCACCAGTAGTGGTAAGAAGGACGAGAATCGCCGCACTCTCACAGATTTTAAGATTGTGGGGCTCGAGATGCCCGAACTCGGATGGACGTGGGGCGTACTTCCTTCTGCGGTCAAGCTAGAGGGCAAAGAGGGGGTTACTTCTCTCATTGACTCTTCACATGCTATTGTCAAGGAAGAATCGATACAGTCAAGTGATCTCTCCAGCGGGGAACGGGCTGACGCCGCACATAGGAGTGAGCATGCCGTCTCAGATGCATTGGCGGCGGCCGATGTCAAGGATGAGCCACCCGTTGGGGAGCAATCTTCACTCAGCTCTCCTCCACCGTCCCGCATTCGCATTTATTTCCACACACCCGTTTCTCCGGATGATTCGCATCCAATTCCGCACAATTCTTCTTATGCTTATGGGACCTCGCCCATGGATTCGCGCAAAGGCAAGCGCAAGAAGCTTGAGGATGATGATGGTGACGCAGAAGAGGGCCGAGGGCGGCCACCCCCGCCTCGCGGAAGCCAGATGAGCGACACCGCTAGTGTTGACATGGATGGAATGGGTCGAGGCAGCGCTGCACCGAGTGTAGCCGAGACTGCTAGTGAAGGTGACTGGCTCATGGCTGCTATCGTTGAGGACGATGGAGATACTCCTGACGTTGAGGTCGGCGCCCATGGCGAGCATGCCGATGACGAGGACGACAACCAACTTCGCGTGAGTCGTGTCGAAGACCCTCACGTCGCAGTCAGTGAGTCGACCATACCTGGTCTTGGAGGCGACATTATCAATGGTGAGTTTCCGACCGATCTTGAATGTCGCTATGATGGATGCTTCCGAGTCTGGATGAAGGGTGTCCATCTGACCATCGGAGGCTTCACGCGGCTAACTCTTGCTCCCTGAAGGCATCCGTATTGATGGACATGGAACTGGTTCTTCTGGCGATGATTGTGCTGCTGCTACCATCCATGATGTTGGAGACCATGATAGCATGGCGGCAGGGAATGATCCTGCATCAGTCCCGTCCAACGCGATTGCCAACAATTGCACATCTGGTCCATTACAAAGACAGTCTAACTTAGACGTTGTCTCCACGCACGAAGAGGGTGCAGAGCTCGCTACTCCGGAGGCCACAAAGCCTCTACACAGTGAACTCAGCACTGAGAATGGGAGCGAGGCAACGCTTGGTGGATGTTCTTCTCTCATTGAACCGTCTTGTCTCGCTTCTCAATCTTCTTCGTTTTTGAGTTCTTCATTCGATGTTTCATCTAGTCGGGCTTCTGCACCCCCTCCCGCCACGGCCGCGCAATCTGATATACCTCAACTTGACAAGCAGTCTGCTGACCATGCAGGACCTCTTGATGCATTGGCTCCCATAGCTGAAGGTGTGGCCGACGTAACAAGGACCGTTAGTGTTGCAAAGCTGTTGCAATCTCACCCGTCGTTTGCCTCTACAATCGTAGACGACAGCCCAGACAACGGACTATTCTCGCAGGAGGAGGAAATGACACAAGTTGAGGCAGTTTTGCACCATGCCCAACCCGACGAAAAAGTTGTTCACGATCTCGTTCTTGACAATGACCAAGAACACCTCCCGGAGCCACCCGCTTCCCCAACATCAAACACGCTACTGTCAACATCGTCGGGCTCCACTTACGACGAGGCATTACATCAACCAGTGATCGCGTCACCTAAAAAAGGGAAGACTCCTTCTGCAAATCGCCTCTCGATATCGTATGCTGCGGGCAGTAGACGATTGGTTGTCGATGCCGAAGTTGTCGAATATCTTCGCGTGTATAGAGCTGAAGGTCGAATCGAGGTGCACATGTCTCTTGACAAGGATGACGAGGAGTGTTTAAAAGGTGTGCTGGTATGTGTGATCCCTACGTTTAGTCCATGCACATACCAACAACATCCAGGTCGAAGGGCTTTCGGAGGCGACTAAATCGTACTTGCCTCTGTCAACCATCCCGGGACCATGCAATGCTGACGAGACGATACCTTCGTTTTCGAAAGTCTCGCTTCCATCCAAAGTACACCTCACTGTTCATCTCGACACAGGCCGACCTTTGTCGGAGCCCAAGTGGGTGAAGTCCGGGGATGTGCAAGAGTGGTTGAAAAGCATGTTCGGACGCATGTTTTGGGTTGCCGGCGAGGCTGCGGACGGTTGGGAGAAGAAGATCGAGGTTGCGGACCCTGATCCGGTTTGTGTGCTCCCCATCGATTTTCACCTTTTCTCAACCTTTTCCACAGGCTCCTACGATCTGGACCGTTCTCGAAGGTTGGGCGGTGAACTCGCCAGTGGGTGTCCAGACGGAGCGTCAACGCTTTCTCAAGACACACATGACCGAAGTCGACAACCTCTTGGAGATACTACTCAGGCTTGTCCGCGGAGAACGTGCAACGCCTTTCTCTCAAACTGCACCTGCCCTTTCCCCGCCAAACATCTCGGGTCCTCTTCTGGCCGCGTTCTCCCAATCGTCAGCACACGGCGCGCAGCAGACGCACGTGTCACTCGCAGTGCTCGCGATGTTCTACATGGCGATCGAGTATGCACAAAAGGCAAGTGGCGAGAAGGGCAAGGCAGAAGCAGAAGAGAGGATTGGTGAAATAATCAGATGCTTGCCGTCGCATTTGATATACAAGAGTCTGGATGGTATATTCAAAGAGTGGCGAGCTGAAAAGAAGGGCGCGCGATAAAAGAATAGATTGTTATAATCTCTGTCGCTTGTATCTGTTAATTATTGCGGCTTGCGCGACGATCTCACGTGATGTGTACAGTCTGTTACTGATCTGAGGACGCGTCACCTTGCCTCGTCAATACCCGCCATCATGGTCGGTTCACAATTCCATTCTCCCGTTTCGCGCGGTACTTACCCCTACACAGTTCAGAAACACATACGACTCCGATAACACTGTTTTCTCGCCACAAGGTCGTCTCCATCAAGTCGAGTATGCGCTCGAAGCCGTGAAACAAGGATCTGCAGCGGTTGGCTTGCGATCAAAGACACATGCTATACTGTTGGCGTTGAAGGTGCGCACACTCGCGCCGTATTGCGAACTTGCGCGTTGATGATTTCCGGCAGCGTTCCACGGGAGAATTGGCTTCGTACCAACAGAAAATGTTTCGAATAGATGACCACGTCGGTATTGCAATCGCAGGACTGACGTCGGACGCGCGGGTTCTAAGGTACGATAACGTATCCCTCGTACAACTTTCATGCTGGATCCACAAACGACACTAGTAATTTCATGCGGCAACAAGCTCTTAGTGAGCGCATGGCCTTCAATCGCCCGATGCCCGTAAACAGGCTCGTTTCTGCACTCGCTGACAGTGAGTTTGCATGGCGTCACGTTGAATGTTCACGTCATCTCTTGCATGGTTAGAGGCACAGGTGAACACTCAAGAGTACGGACGTCGGCCCTATGGTGTTGGCTTCCTTGTCATCGGACAAGATCAGACTGGGCCCCACCTGTTTGAGTTCTCACCTTCAGGAAACTCGTACGAGTACTTTGCCATGTCGATCGGTGCACGTAGCCAGAGTGCCAAGACGTATCTAGAGAGGCACTTTGAGAGCTTTGCTGATTGTTCGTTCTCTTTGATTGCCCTGTGCTATGATTCACTCATCCTTTGCAAGGTACTCTGGACGAGCTGATCAAGCATGGCCTGCACGCGCTCCGGGAGACGCTCCAACAGGATAAAGAACTCAACATCAACAACACTTCAGTTGGCATCATTGGTCCAGCTGGTCTCCACGAAAAGCCTACTTCTCCTCGAGGTAAATTCCGGATCGTCGAAGGGGGAGCAGTGCTGCGTTACTTGGAAAATATGGATGTGAAGGCGCCAGCGGATGGAACGGTTCCCGTGCCCCCTGCAGTACCCGCTGAAGATGTACAGATGACAGGTTGAAAGTGTCAATATACAACGCCTCTTGTGTAACACCATGCTTTCAATCGAGAGGCAAAAGACCGAGTTATACGCGCATGTTAAAAATGAGAAAAATACTATAGAGATAACTGAGTGTGGGTGGTATGTCTACATGGGGAATCTAAGGAGATCGATAACTTTAGATTCTACGACTGAGTTTCTTCGCTTCTGTCCCAGCGCTCCGCCAAAGCTGAGCTGCCAAGCCAGGCCGGCGAAGCGCAACGAGTAAGTGCACCATCGTGCTTAACAACGCCACGCTGCCTGCTTGATGTGCAGCTGCGATGGGAACAGGTACGAGGTATAACAAGGTAGCCAGCCCCAGTAGAACTTGGACGTTTGCCATCGCGAAGGCGGCCGTCATCGAGACGCGAGCAAGTGGTGGCAGCAGCGAGCGCATGGCACTCCGGCGACTCTGAGCGAACAGGAGGCAAGTGCTGAAATAAGTCGTCATTGCCTGAAACGGAGGTTAGAATCGAAATGAGGGTGGGTTAGGAATGGGGAAACGTACAAGGATGCGGTGGTCGAATTGAACAGTGGTAGGATTTTCAAAGATGTTCCTCCACCAGACATCAGATCCATCCGCATTCGTGGCATACGCAGCGGAGAAAAGCTCGTCCAAGGGGGGTGCAATGCGACCTCCCATTAGCGGGAACTCGTTGTATAGCAGTCCAGCATCCAGACCTGCTACGAAAGCGCCTTGTGTATTCATGTGAGAGCTGGTACAAATACTACCTTGGCCACCACCTACCAGATAATGCTGTTAGAAACACAAGCGATGTCAAAGCACGAGAGTATCGAGTGAACCGCTTGACCGCAGGGTTGGAGAGTACCTCCTGCCATGACATGGTTTTTGATCCGCTCCAGAGGCCACTGTGTGCATATTTCCAATCCTTGACGGCTGCCAAACCTGTCCCGAGCATTCCAGCATAAAGTAGGACGGCAGTACCGAGGTGTGCTGCCAGGCGGTATTGGGAGACGCGGGGTACCGCGCCAGGAGTGTCCATGATCGAGCCCTCAAGACCAGATTTAACCATGTACCATCCAAGAACCCCTTGGAAACCAAGTAACAGTGCCATACCAGTTAACTTAGCGGGCATTGAAGTAGTAAGCTTCTTCCTGACTGCAAAATAGGACAGCGGAAGTACGAATGCAATGCCAATGATGCGACCCAAGACACGATGGCCCCATTCCATGTAAAAGATACTCTTGAATTCGTCCAATGAAATTGAATGGTTTATCCTGTCAGTATGATTCAGCCGACTCTGGACAAAGCTGCTACTCGCGGAATACACTGACAGCTTGAATTCTGGGGTTGCCTTGTACTTTTCAAACTCGGCATTCCAGTCCTCGTTGTTGAGTGGGGGTATGATGCCAGTAATGGGCCGCCATTCTGTGATGCTGAGACCAGACTCTGTGAGCCGTGTGACACCTCCGACCACGATGACGGCGAAGACTAATGCAGATGAGAAGAGGAGCCAGCGGCCGACTGCAGGTGATGCCAATACAGGCAACTTGGAAGCATCTGCTTCGGGTTGGACGGTACCAGTTGACAATGAGCGTGAGTCGGGGAACCGGAGAGCTCTAAGTCTTTTGATGTCCAGACAGCGGGGTAGAGTGTGACATGGACGGGATGCTGACAGTCGCTGCAAAAGACGCGACCTCGGGATGCTAGTCGTGAACGGACCGACTGCGCGAAAGCTGCAAAGTGCTGGTCGAAACACCGCGCGAAGGATATGCATCGGGAGATGGAGGACTTGTCACACGTGACGACAATGTAATGCACGGTTGGCAAAGAACATGCTGAACAACATGCTTTCATCACTGACGAGACGACTCGCGGCGTCCAGGTCAGCCCCGCCAGTCCTGCGGTCACTGTCCACATCCGCTTCACCGTCCACCAACACCGAGGGCACTATAGTCACCAAGCTAACTGAGCACTTCTCCCCGTCCGAGCTTGCAGTGCAAGACGTTTCTGGTTAGTAGCCTAACGGATGGGTCAAGCATCAATCAATTTGTGTTCCTAGGAGGATGTGGCTCATTCTTTGCAATCAAGATTGCTAGCGACGCATTCAAGGGCCTATCGACAGTGAAGCAACACAAACTCGTCACCGAAGTTTTGAAGCAGGAAATCCAAGGAATCCACGGGCTACAGGTCAGTCCCGGGAGAAATGAACTTGACGAATGTTGACCGTTTAACAATAGATCAAGACAATAATACCTCCATAGCCTGATGACAAAAAATCTGGACCCTTATACATCACTTTCTACAATTAGAGAACCAGACGGAATGAATGGTTTCCAGGCCCGCAGGTACCGAATTCTCGTCCATTCCAGGGAATTGTCATCGTGGCCTCGGGGACTCGACCACTCCAAAATCCACCACTTGTATGTCATATCCCAAAGCTATCACCGAGAAGCTACTCGGATTTTCGTGGCTTTCTACGCAGCATTAAAAGTGAAATAGCTTCCCGACTGTATCTCTCGCGGTTTGGATCGTCCTCGATCTACATGAGTTTGAGGCTCAGTGCTCAAAAAGGAACCTTCGCACATACCTCTTTCCAACTGAACTCCTTCTTCAGCAGCGTAAAGAAGCGCTTGTCCGCCTGCAAACGATGAGTAGCTGTTCACCACTTCCCGCAAGGACGGAATACCTTGCGCCTCTTCTTGTAACAAAACAGTATTTCCGTTCGCTCCATCGACAGCTTAGAGAGCGTCTTTACCAGGAGTGGAAATGCCGGTTCAAAGTAAACGCAATCTGCGGCAAGAATCAGGTCAGGTCGGGGTAATCCTGGAGGCAGCGCCTCCCCCCTGATATTCCGCAGTCACCACACCTAATAGTGGAAAAGGCGGGCTTTACTCACCAGTTTAATTCCGACACGATCACAGATGACTCTAGCTGATTCAGCTTCACGTTCGCATGCATGATATCTAGCAACGGTCTGTGTCATCGGAGTCAGTCATGCCCTCACAATTTCACAAACTTGGAACCATTCGGGAGTGCTGACTGACGCTTGGTCGGTAATCCAAACTTTGCCGCCGAGCTTCCCCGCGACCAGCCCAACTAAACCAGTTCCACTGCCCAGCTCCAAGATCGTTCTTCCTGCGCAGTACGTCTCCCCACGAAAGGCCAAGAAACTCGCGAGGACCTGTGATCGGATTATCCTTCCTATTAGAATGTGCTCTAAGATAGATGTGCGAACCTCCCCGGCAGGCCACGCAATCCCCCCACAACCAGGGCTTGCATCCATCTTGAGCACAACGTGTATGGCAGTGGAGTACCCAGGGTCGGGGAACGATAGTCGGATAAGTTCGTTGTATGTTGGTCGTGGTTGAACGGGAACAATGCTCTGTGAATCGCCATCATCTCCGAGACTTTCGTCACTTCTGAGATGTCGAAGGGGGTCAAGTGCGTCGAGGGCTTCATCCAAGGCAATTTCGCTGGAGAGGACTGACGGGTCGAGATCTGCCGGAGAGCTGTCTGTCGGGATCATCATGACGTGGAAGAAATGTTGAGAATATTTGATTCAGCTCGTCAGAGTATGAGAGTTGCGATAGATCGATCATGCCCCCGACAATACCTACTTGAGCGAAGTTCCCTGTCACTTCGCTTTCTTTTCAGATGCTGGGTCAAACTTGATCGTATTCGAAGACCTTGACCGTCTGAGAAAGCAGGCGATTGAAATTTGTTTGACTTTCTGTGTTTTTTTTTCCGACTGCAGATTCGACGGTGTCACGATCCTATTTCTATCTCCAGTCCTGGACCAGACAACCACAATTCCAGTCAATGGTCATGACGCGTGACGGACGCTCTATATAGTAGACTCCCTCGTGCCAGTGGCGTCAAGCTGCGTGGTTCTGAAACATCTGATAGTCGAGCTCCTCCGGAACGAATTTTCGGTGCTTCCGCCGTCCCCGATCTTTGACAATCATCAATATGCATGACTTACATCCACTCGGGGTTTGTGTCGCTCCCGTGATGACGGTCGAATCTGCGCCATCCCCGGACCAAGCGTGGTGATATATCGCCGATCACCATTCGACTCATACACTGCAATAGGTCCCAACCGAAGTTGGTAAACAAGTTCATCAACGATCAGATATGCACTGACAAGCGGTGTCGATGGGGGTACGGCGCCCTTGGCTTATTGATTTATGCGGTCCGGCAACTAACTGTATTGGTTCTCCAGGCGCCCCCATATATTCGTCAAGATGCGACCTTTTCCTGTACCTGGCCCATCAACACTTCCACCACACCTCGGAGACTCGTAAAGCGCACCTACACACTTTGACTCGGCTAGTCTTTTTCGTCCCTCCATTGAATGCTCGACAAACTCACTCGAAATGGACGACTCTCAGCCCCTCTCAATCCTTACACACAGAAAAACACTCCGAGTGAGGGGACCTCGTCCCTGTAGCTGGATGTCGGTTTCATCTGACTCATCGTTGAGTGATCACCGCGACACTTGGCCTTGCACCATTCGAGGGTCAGGCTTGTCTCGGGGGTCCACCCTACGCTCAACTACATCGATCGAGTCCTCGGATTCTAGCATTTCATCCTCGTCCTCGTCTCCCATGAACGCACCCAAAGCATTAGTGGAACACGGCGAAAACCCATACTATCGTCACACACGCAGACGGAAGCCCGCGGGACCTCGCGCCTCCCGCAATAGCTCATGCTTTAACGTGCGACCGGGACTCAAGATAAATACATCACTATTTTCAACCCCGCAGCTTCAGCGGGGTGTTTCACCGACTACGCTGCCTATCCAAAGCGCCGATATACCCCAATCCCCACAGATCCCTCCATTCACCATCAACTCCCCATCCAACTTCCTCCTAGATTGGGATGTTATATTCGAGATATTATTGAGAGACACTTCCGGATAGTGCGGGAAGCTGGTAAGTAAATACATCGCCGGCATGGCGCTAAGGCGCTCACTCGATAACTTGACAGATTCTTAATTGGTCACGGATCGCGTCACCGCGGCGCCGATTGATTTATACCGCATGACTCACATACCATCATTTACATCGCATCGTTGATATTCATGCATTGTTGGCAAGGACACTGGAATCGTTTTCTCTTTCTTCCACATTTTCCCTGAATGCATCTTACGCAATTTCGAACGATAACGTCTACGCATTCGTTATGCCATCTAGATCTAGTATCCATTTCGTCTTCGAACAAATCCATCTAATGTACTACACATTGTATGTTGATCATCGACATCAATGGGTTTACCCTTGAGCACCAACTACGCCACGAAGGGATTATCATGCACCATATGCACATTCCTATCGCATTCTAGGACTACCACTCGACATGATATCCATGGGCATAGGAAGAACTATACGTTGTAATCATGCCTTCACACCTGATAAGAGGCCTTCCTGCTAGTGGTTGCCAGTGGGATCCACACGGCGGGCTGTAGCAGACGTCCAGTGCGGGGGATCACACGGAAAGATGTTCCGCAATCAAACGGCCGCAAGCCTCTGTAAAGTCAGCCAATACAACCACCTGCAATTCGGTCTCAGCGCAGGAATGACACTTCTGTGCCAACCGCCCTTCAATCACAGCGCTCAGATGGGCTGTGGTGGGGGCGTCAAGCAATAATGGTACAAACATGTCCCGCGGATGATGATTCTTGCATTGTTGTTATGAATGTGTTTAGGTGTAACTTGAAAAGGATGCACGAGCGGATCTAGCACTGAAGCGGCTGAAAGCCCAGGCATACCATTGGAGGGCGTGGGACTCATCCGATACCCGTGCGAGAGAGAGATAGGGTTATGCGGAGTAGGCACCACACACGGCCTGCGCAATCGCCAAACTACCGTGGAGAAAAGCGGGGTCATTTTCCGTTCCTTGCGGCGGAAATCCTCCACAAATTTAGTTTCGCCGAGATGGTGCCTCATCCAAGGACATGCAGTTGTGAGTTTTTGGATAAAATGGACCACAGTGCTCCATATCACCGCTGACGTTTTTTGGAGCTGCTGTTTATTTCTGCCAATGCCAGCCGCAGCGCAGTTGAACCTTATGGTGTCTTTTTTTATGTTCCGAACCACAATCTAAGATTGGGAAAATCCACGTCATGGCGGACACCCCAGACTAACTTCAATGGCGAAGCTTCACGCGCACGCGACGCCGCCGCATCGGCGAGAGGGCACTGATCACTGGATCCGAAGAAAAATGGTTCGACCAATGGCGAGCGAGCACACTCCATATGGTGACGGCACACGTGTTTACCTCGAGGTGATACCGACTACCCCTAACAGTTTAACTGATATGATCACGGATGCCCAATCGACAAGAGTGAGGGAACGGCACTCCGCTTTCCCGTCCCAGCCTTCAGTTACGGACCCCTTTTGTGCCAGAGCGCGGCATTGATCGACTAGATTTCAAATTACTCTACTTAGGTGCGGCGAGATTGCGTCGCACCACTTGACCACCTCGATGTGTCCTCGAGGCACAGTCTAGCCCGCCATAAAAAATCCGACCCTGTCGTATAAAGGATGCCGACTTACACACGCTCCCTTTTCATTCCTATCTGTTATTCCTCGCAAGAATGTCATACTACGACCCTTACTACAATCCCATCACTCCCAGGTCCCGGCGAACATCCTTGAGTTATGTACCGACAGACCCAATGCTACATGTCAGTCGATAACTCCCCGTTCCTATTCTTTCCGCTGACACTTCTGACAGCCCTATTCTCCAGCCTACTCTCAATCAGCCTACTCTCAACCAGCCTACTCTATGTATGCCTCCAGCAATCTGAGCAATCCTCATATCTCATGTGCGATTTATTCCGCTGCCTAATATGTGTTCTCAATGCAACGAACATCTAGCTTACGACGATCTTGCTCTCCACGATCCATACTACCTTGAACGTCGTTCTTCGATGAGCAGTTATTCACCTATGGTCCATCCTATGGCAATCACTCGCCCCCGTCGCTCATCCTTGTCGTATGCCTCTTCCCCTGGCTACGTCGTTGATCCCCTCCGTCGGGGGTTTGGACGCGTTTTGAAATTTAAACGCAAGGGCGCCTTCAGAGCAGGCATCACGATTGGGGAAGCACAGGCAAACGTTCGACTGTCTGATTCGGACTCGTTTACACTCCAGGACCTCGGAGTAGATATGAGAGGAAAGATCTATGTGAATCTGAGGGTAAGTCTCACTAACATGTAGTGACACAAGCCTCGTTTATTTTTGTAGTGGCCTGGGTATCCCCCACTCAACTACGAAATTCCAGTTGACGGATACGCCGGCTATATAGATATGCAATCGCTTGCCAGGCGGGTGGGCCGTGCTGTTTCACACTACCTTCAGGTTTCGTATCCCCCATCAGGTTCGAGGTCATTTCTAACCCCGCTATTGTCCACAGGCCAATGTGATACCGATCCGTTGGGATCGAATTGAGATGCAACATCTGGAAGAACTATCGATCGGAATGTGGCATCTCAAAATGAGCACTTCATAGAGGGAGCCGTCCAGTCCCGATGTGTTTGATCACTTATCATTTTACGTCCTGCCCTAGCACCACCGGACCGTCACACCTGATATATCCAGGGCCAGTTTTTCATGTCGACTACTGTAAAACACCATGCCCAATGTATCAACCCGTCATTTAATATTATTTACCATTACCAGAACTTGGGGGGCATGAAGCGGGCTCCTATGACGAGATAGCAGGTCTGTGAATCTGTCGGGTGTGTCCGGAAGTAATTAATATCTACTGGCAGCTTCGACTTCTGGCTGCGGGGGCGGCGCGCCACCTTTCCTGTGGAAGGGGCCCGTCGGCAAGATGCGGGACAAAATTTTACGTACAGGGTATAGGGTGGACGGTGCTTTACGGGGTCCGTTACACTGCAAAAAAAGCCTTGCTATATATAGATATTTCCTGATAGAATATTCGGAAAAAAAGTTATTTCATTCTAGAAAATCCTGTAAAAATGCGGGGTGTTCCTAGTGACACGTTCTCTTCAAGGACTCGGTGCACGTAGCCAAACAAGCAGACAAATTCATGCATGGTTTCCTACGATGAAACGGACGTCGCTCTCGTCGAAAAGATACTTGGAAAGTACCATTCGCTCAATCACAGACCAAACGATGGGACGTACACCATCCTGGCGGCTCTTGTATTGACTTGCCCGGATCCGGATCTCTCGGCGCAGATCATTGCGCTAGCCACGGGATGCAAGTGTCTACCAAAGGACCGCCTACCGGAGCAAGGAGATGCTTTGCACGACTCGCACGCAGAAGTCCTCGCACGCCGTTCCGCACGCCGTTGGTTTCTCGAAGAGATCGGAAGATATGTCGTCCGAGGTGGGCGCTCTCAGTGGCTTGCCAGAGACCGTGATGGGATGTTTAGCCTCAAGCACGGAGTTTGCGTGACCATGTATATATCAACGCCACCCTGTAAGACACCGTTGCTCGCGTTCGAGGACGCTGATCATCAGATCATATCTCTCTCCTGCGACCTTAAGGTGGCGACGCATCGATGCGGTTTCTCGCATCTTATCAAGACGAGGAGATGGCAAAAGTCAAGGAATCTTCTGTTTTCGAGCCTTTACCGAAAGGCGTCGCCTCCAGAGGCCGAGACAATTACGCCTTGTTAGGAGTGCTGCGAACGAAGCCCGGGCGGGCTGATTCACCACCAACGTTGTGCATGTCCTGCAGCGATAAAATCGCGCGGTGGAACGTTCTCGGGATACAAGGCTCCCTCGCATCGGCGTTCCTTCATCCGATCTACATTTCCAAGATAATCATTGGAGAAGTGCCTGAATGCTTGCAGGGAGATGTAAGGACTGACTGCGAAAGGGCCTTTTGGGGACGCCTGTCCGACGTCTCAGGTAGCCTCTCCCTTGGATCTCGATGGCGCCCACTGACTCTCGACGACGTTAGCCCTACCGCCTCCGTTTCACGTCCACAAACCAACAGTCATTTTTACGCCGATTCAATTCAAGTTCTCCAAGCTATCGGTCTCTCCTTCTGGAACGGCCCGGTCATTCAACGAATGTAGCGGCCCTTCAATGTCCATTTCATCCTTTTACTAAGACGACTTGTTACACCAGCGCTGTACTGGATCGCGGATTCATCTGTTCCGCACGAGATATTGATCAACGGCCTTAGGCGGGGTGTTCCTCCGAAACACCGTTTCAAGGCGATGTTTAGGTAGGTCTGACGGACATCCGATCCTTGGCCTGGCGCACATTCATTGGATAGACCGCAGCTGTCGAAGTTGTCCATGTTCAAGCTTTACTGTGATACCGTGCTCCTCCGCGGCGACGGTCGGGCTTCTGGTCTTCCGCCGTGTCCCACGAAAACGTGTACATACTTTGAAGTAAAGCAAAGCATTTCACATTACCAGGCAGCGAAAGCACGCCTTCTAGGGGATGGATGCACTTTCGTTGGATGGGTTACGAGTGGTATACATTGGGAGTGCTTCACAGCTGACATGGTATGGGAAACGTCTGGGGACAAGGCCAAGTAAAAGCAGCGGGAACACTTCACAATCTAGGGTCAAAGATAATACTAATACACCGCGACCAAACATGAAAATGATATCATAAAGCATCATTAGGAGTCTTCAGTAATATTGCTCTACATTTGGCAGCCGGTAGCCGCCAAAGGGTTATTGATCCTTCCGCTCTTCGGAAGCATTGTCATCGATTCCAGCCGAGTCATCAACATGGGGCAGTGCCTTGTGGTCTATAAAGGGTGTGTTTGCAAGTGATTCCACGTCCGTCAGCGGAGGACTAGAGCGCCCGAAGCGATTGTTATTTTCGGCAAGCTCCTTGCGCAACGCCTCCAATTCACGTTCAAATCTGTGCATAGTTTATAGTCAGCGTACAAACAGAATGAATGCGGCGGGGCTGTACACACTTGCGACCAAAGACTTCGATGTAGAACCCTCCTCCATTCCACGCACAAACAGCGAAGATCAAAATCAAGAAGGTACCACTCCATCGGGGGCTGTCGTACAGCAGGTACACCGCCGGCAACTCCGTCAGAATAGAATACACTGAGATATACCGCATTAGTGTACAGCTACTTGTGGGAACGAAATTAGTACTTGCCCAATTGACCTCCCATGAAATACACTTCGCGCTTTTCCGGATGAGTCCTATCGAGCGCACGCCCGATTGCACCGCGCTTGTCGTTGAGAAGGAATGACAATGACGTTGTCCTTTGCCCAGACTGGATCTTCGTACGGCGGTCTACGTAAACAAACTAAAAACATCCGAACTTAGCTCGCGCGCAACGACAAGTTTGGGTTGAGTGTCACCTTCCAGTACAACAGTTGCCAAAGCAGATCTGTCATGGAAATCAAAGACAGTACATCGGAAATCTCACACATCAACTTACAAATAGCGCCACTGATGAAGAGCGCACGTCCAGGGTTCATATAAGGTAACGCCGCCACTGCGGGGAACCGCTGTTCTGCTCCGGGATAGAAATGCCTATAACAATGTTATGGTCGACCCCTAAAATATGGTTGTTGATGACCCACCGTATTACAGTGAATGTGAACGGGGAATAGATATGAATGAACAGCGATGTTACTTTATCGGAGTCATGAAACACAAGGCTATTTCTCCATGTGACAACTGCACTCGCAAGGGGACCGTGGGAGAGGCAGTAGCATGCCATGAACAACGCCGTGTTGGAAGGAAGCAACCAGATGTAAATGAAGTTGAGGATTGTAACATAATAGCAGAGGTCGAAGAGAAAGTAATGCCAGTGACGTTTCTTGTAGGTATAAGCGCGAAGCGGGAGTAGATACAACCCTTGAACGGTATATGCGACGTGGACCCACCTAAAACGAGTGTCATCAGCACCTTTAGTTGTCAGTGAGGAATGAGTCATACTCTGGGGCCATCCCAAACATAAGTGCTGACGCCAAAAGTGTCATCACACCGAAGAAGAACGAAAGTTTGTCACGCGTTCGAACTACTTTCGCGGAATGCCATGATGACACCAACGATTGCATTCGCGCCGAAACCTGCATGCGCGAGTGAGAATAGCCTACACCTGCGCTAGTGACGCGAAAGGCACCTTCAATTTGAAGTTCTTGACTTCGCGGTCGAGATTCTCCGCTAGCACATCGCCAGACTGTGCGCGTTTCTTGAGTGCTTCCTCGGCTTTCGTCTTGAGCCTATCGCTGTGTTTTTGGATCTGCCTCTGAAGCAAATCCAGGCGGGAATCGAAATATGTCTCCATAGTATCTGTACGGGTGCGTTCATGTATTCTGTAACAAGGAAGCACATTCCACACACACCTAGCAAAGTAAAGGCTCCAGTCCAATCCGAGATATCGTCGCGGAGAAATCGTTCGAATGATGTAGAGAAGTAGCCCATACCTGTGGAATTCTCCACTCTTGAAGGTGAGGGAGGCCGGGAGGCCATTATATGTGACGAGGACAATGGCAAAGCTTAGCGAGTTGTGGTCGTTGTGAGCGCAAAGTCCAAGCGAACGTGTCCGCTTTGACACTGCTTTGACATGAACGCTTTTGCTTAGTCAGCAGGGGGTAACTTTTCTACTCAAGTTCAAGGAACGCTCTGATTAAGGACCCAAAGACGAATTCTATTGGAGGGATATACATAAAGGTCTACACAAGGGAGAGGTCGCCAAACTTCTCTTTGTAGCCTAGAGATAAATTAGTGCTGTTCAACATCTATGTGCACGTGGGTTTACCTGGCACACTGAATTTGCCCTTCTTCACCATGGTGTCAACAGTTTCCGCCAACCGTGGGTGAGAATCTTCAAAGTCAGACACCTACGAAATATGATTTAAATACGAGTCCATTGACACCGAGTGAAACCTACAGTCAAGTCCTCAAATGGCCGTGCTTCCTCAATGTTGGCGAGAGTAGCTTGGAGGTCTTTCAGTTCGACATCAATTTTTTGTGCAGTCTCTTGGGCTTTGTCGACCTAGGACGTATCGAGCGTGAGGCGACATACAATGGACGAAACCGTGACGACTGACCGCCTTGGCCTCAAACGTCTCAATGGCCTTGATGTGTGCATTGACGTCGTAAGTAATAGGCTTGAAGTCCTTCAATAGCTTCTCAGCCTCATCGACGATCGCAGTGTTTCTCAGGACAGAGCGATAGTGAGTAAAGTCGACGGTAGTCGGTTGAGAGGCGTATTGTGCATGGATACGCTGAGCATCACCGTGCCGCTTTCGGAACGCCTGGAGAGCAGCAATTGTCTCTGTTAATGGTGACGATGAGCGTCCGCAGAGCATATCCCATAAGGGTGTTAACCTTTCCCCAGTCCAAGTGTTGTATACACTCGGGCAAAATCCTGTTCGCGTGGGATTAACAGGACGCTGGAAAGTACATCTGTAAACTCACAACGGCGGCGACAGCTGCTTTTGATGCCATGACCTGATGAGAAATGGTAAGAAAGTTCGGTGTAGGAGAAAGCAATGGAGTCGGCCGCACAGATGCGCTCGGAATTGCAAGCCCTGGAGAAATCGGGAGGGAAGTTGGGGCCGGGAACTGCCGATGCACCAATATTTGTAATTATTTTGGTTAAAAAATATACAATAATTAATGTCGCATTGTCGAATCGGCTCCTGTCTCCATCGCCAGTGTTCCATATGAAAGCTGGAATGAATGACAAGAGTACATTGGATTCCGGATCCTCCATCCATTCTCAGCGCATCATTCGCTCAGAGAATAATTCGGTACTTACGTCGTCGCGAGGCTTCTGCAAAATTCCGTTCATCGAGACTCTCATCAATGATGCTGGAAACCTGGTCCAAGAAGCTAATATCCGCGGCTGGGCTACACAGCCTATCTGGAAAGATGCTGCTCCTCCTGGCTCCAATGACGTACCTGTGTCAATATCTCGCGCACTGCTCCACACCACACACCACGGGCTCGTACCATTGGTAGCTCTCAGGGCTTTAAAGTGGACGTGGACCGTTCTGAGCCCAGCAATACTACCCCCCTCCAAACCGGATGCCACCAAAGGTGAAGCAGAGAACAAAAACCGTGAGCACGGAGGTCCATCTGGTTACCTTTGTATTGGAATGAGCACTCACCAGGCACTTCAATTCAGAGTGGACTCCGCCTTGTGCGTTTGAGCTCAAGGATATGAAGCCTGTTCCATATCGTCTTTCTCGGTGGGGTGAATATCAACAAGTTGCCTAAGCTTTTCACAACCTGCCTCCCCGTGCGGTTTGTACTCAGTTAGAGGTGAAGCAGCCTAACCGTGACCTGGCAGTATGACGATGGGCATTCGTACTATACCTTGAGGTGAATGGATTGAGCTCGACTCCACCTACCGGTCTACCAGCGCATCCAAAGTTTCAGACTTGGAACCCGCGGGAGGAATGTTGTACGGTTTTCCCTTTACGTGGAGACGACATCCTAAAGATGTCAGGAGGAGCTGAGGCCGGTATGTAATATCCACCTTCGTTCTGAATAGGATATTCAGCTGACCCGCATATAATCTCGTTATAGCAAAAGAATTGGTGTACGAGCTTGCAGAATATCTTTCTCGACGGTATCCGACGTCCTTCCGCGTTACCCGGATCTCACCTTCCACTTCCTCTATTCCTTCCCTTGGCGGAGTCCCGCTCTCGTGGGACGGGAGGTTACCGATCTGTTCCATCGAGGTGTCAACGGTACCAAGTATATTAGACGCTCTTCAAGGCGTGGAGATGGGGGAACAAGCCATAAAGATTGTAACTAGGCTGTGAGTCGCGTCTCCTGCATATATCATAACTTGTCGGTGAAGATGTGACAGGGTCCAAGAAGACATCGCATCATGATGGAAGGTGACTCGCCGCTCTCCTTCCGCGTGGTACTCCTATTTGTCGCGGTGCTTGCTGACTGCGGCGCGGCATAGGATCGGACGGGAAGTATCATTTCCAGGCTGGGTCAATATGCACGGTCAGCATAACTGCTACGTCCTTGCAACGTAATGCAGGGTTCTGGCGCATGAACGATAAAATTGACATGTCACTGGATGAGCCATATGTCGGGGAACGTGCCAGTGTGAGTGCTTCTCATAAGGGTATATTTGACTCATTCGCTTGCTTGTTATCTCAGTCTAGGAGAAGCTCGAAATGAGCACGGAGCGGTTCTTCAAACGCATGCCCTTAGATAAGCCGGTGATACGGAATAATTACTTTATACAGGTCGTTGAGCCCAGCAAGGTCGCGCGGGCGGAACCAAGTGCGGACACTAGAGACCTGATGCTGATCCGGAGGAGTTGGGGTGGTTAGAGTCGACAAACGGACCCGAGGATGATTTTGTTTATGAGCGCGGACACAGCGCCGAGGCAACACTGTACCTTGAACCGGCTACACTCTGCGTGCGTGGCGAACGACAGACGTTGCGGCGACTCCCACGGACAGGGGCAATTATTTTCGGGAGGCGACTGGCAAGCGCGATACGAAGTTGACCAGATGACGTCGCGGTTTATGGAGGGCGCAAGATGTATCGGGACATTACCTGGAGGAGCGTGGGAAGAGGGAGGTCCTCATTAGGTTAGTTGGGAATGGGGTGGTCGTGAGGCGTGTCGAGCTAGGGCCGATGGAGCTGATCACACATGAATTATGTATGTATACATGTGGGTACGAGGACGGGGAGGAGTAGTGGGGATATGCGGGGGAATAAGGAGCGTGGAAGGGACGGAGGGGTATGACGTGGATCAGATCAATATCGGATCTGCGATAGGAAAAAGAAGACATGCTGTCGCCGTTTGAACTCCGCCTGAAGTCGAATATAACACGACTACGTCAGACGTCGTCATTCCTACTCGCAACCCTCTACTCGGAAAACTTGCGATTGCGCACGGGCCAGCGAAGACGAGCACGATTGTAGCAGTGTCCACGAAATTCGAGATTGACTGAAACGCAAGTATCTGCGATCCGAGTCCGAGCTGAACTGAATGTGCGTCCGACAGCAGGCTGTGTCATCAGTGGAGTGTGCGTCACTCGCTCGACTGTCGTCATAACTCCCACTACGTCGTTCCATCGTCATCATGCCTTCCACTCCAACAAAGAACGGCGAGTCCCCCTCGGCCGAGCACCAACAACACCGGCAGTTCCGGCAGACCCGCTCTGACTTTGATTTGGAGCCCAACCCGTTCGAGCAGTCCTTCTCCCGCCCCTCGCATATTCGGCACACTTCTGCGTCCCGCCGAGACTCGGCCAGCCCCGCCTCCAACCACTCTCCCCGTGCCTCCCAGCCCGACAGACCCCCTTCGGCATCTTCCATCTCTCACAAGAACGATGCCGGCCGCTCGTCCCCACGCACCGTCCTTCCCCCGCTCGCTTCAATTGCCTCCCCCTCCGATCAAAGTTACAACTGGCAATTTTCCACGTCACTCGCCAACTCTCTCCGCGCCGGCCCGCTCTCCCCCGCCATGCTCGCCGGTCCACAGCAGGGCTCCGACGTTGTCCCCCATCTGCCTTTTGACCCCGCCTCGTTCCGTACCGGTCTGACCCCCCGAACCGGTCTAACTCCCCGCACAGGTCTCACTCCAGGCACTGGCCTAACCCCCCTCGTCGGCGGGCCAGTATCTTTCCCTCCTCCCTCCCCAAACACTGCTGCGTTCCTTGCCCTCATGAACAATGGCGGTTCCGGCGCTGCAAACGCCACCATCACCCCAAACACGCTCTCGGCGATACACGGCGTACTCGGCAACTCCTCCAACCAGTACACTGCTGCAACACATGCTCCTGCCACGAGCTCTCATCTCTCCACCTCAGTTACAGCGAACCAAGACAATGACGCGGCTTACATCAGCGGCAACAATGCAGCAAGCACTGCCGCAAATGGCTTGTATTTGCTATCGCAAGCCCACCAGGAACTCACGAAACGTGAGGAAGCGCAGGCACGTGCCAACGGCGCAGTAGCTGTGCCTGTGAATGGCCGCAGAGGAACGAAACGCAAGTCTTACGACACAGGTAGCCCTCCCCCTGCCGCACGGGCCGCGGCGCCCCCGACAGCTCAGATCAAACGTACACGGGCGAACACCGTGAATAGCGTCAGCACCGGTAGGGGTCGAGATTCGGGAGAGGAAGAGGAGGAGGAGGAGGAGGAAGAAGAGGAAGAGGAGGACACAGTCCACCAACATGAGCAAACTGGCGGTGCCAAGACTAAACGGGGAAAGCCCGAGACCGAGGAGGAGAAACGCAGAAACTTTTTGGAACGCAACAGACAAGGTCCGAATTTCCATACATCTGCTTATTGTATAACGTTCTGATGAGTTTCTCCAGCTGCACTAAAATGTCGCCAACGGAAGAAAGCATGGCTAGCTTCCCTCCAGACCAAAGTCGAATATCTCACCACAGAAAACGAGCGGCTCGCGTCAGCGCTTGTGTCTTCGCGAGAAGAAATTTCTCGACTTTCGGCACTCGTTGGCAACTCTGTTATTGGGCCAGGTGGGCCAACAGTGGGTCCTGGCGTCGTACCATCAAATGGAATGAATGGGGTTGTGTCCAATGGACAGCCTGTCAGCATGAGCATGAATATGGCTTCCAAGGGCGGAGGTGCTGGCGGCGCCACCACCACGCGAGCGTCTTACGGATACTGAGTCGCTTATAGCAATTCAATGTTGAGTTGCTTCATGCTTGTTGCATGCATCATTGTCGGTGAGTCGCTTGCATAGAGAAGGCGTCGATTTTAACTGATTCACCTAGGACTGCTATATTACACTCACCAGCTGAGATGTCTATACACGAAAAATGCTACCTTCGTGCTGGCTTCGCTCTCGCCTGTAACTTCGTCCTTGATCGCCATCACGCACCACCGCCTCCGCCATATCGTTGTATTGTTACTTGCGCTTCGTACGGAGTGTTGAAACGCTGCCAATACGACTCGTTCCCGTTCTCACCCGCATATATAGATGACGCAGAGGACGACGCTCGCGTGAGACCATGTATGTTCATCTTTCGCTTTCTCCACTGCCATGCTATGTGTTCGCATGCTCTTGGATCTCACACGAAGTTTGACACATAAAGAGACGTGTACGCTATGTACGATACGATCAGCAGTATAATTTCTATACATCTACATCCGAGTAACTTTTCGTCGCTCGTGTGACAGTAGGCTTGTCGTCTTCGGCAAAATGATGTAAACGATGATGACGATGACGTCCCGGCGGATGCCACGATGAAACAGCGTGGCAAGTGTCACACGTACCCCGATTCCTCACGACGAAAGTATCCAAATACATCCGTTCAGTGAGCCCCATGCAGTCTAATGCCATCCGAGGAAATACACGGGATACTAATAAGTACGTACATACATATGTACAACACGTTGCTCGTTCTTTGGTTCCGTTGCATGACATCACGGCAACGAGGTGAGGTAGGTGCGGTTCTCTACGGACCGATTGTGGGGTGGTCCCGTCACACTGTATGCGCCCTTGGCCACCTTCTGTTTATGCGCAACCAGTGCACACAATGCGGCTTGGGGGAACGATCATTAGATTGGGACCCACAGTTTGAGCGTACGAGCTAGACCGGCTTACCTCCAGCGCCGCTACCGTCTTTTGCCAGACCGATGTCTACACGGCTCTCGACCTCCGAGCCGACCAGTGCGCGCAACGTTTCCCGCATTGTAGTCTCGAAGCGAGGATAGAACTCGACCAAGCTAGGTTACAAGGGAGAAGCGATTGGTCAACCGTTCAAGTGCGGGAAAGTGAAACGAACCTTCCATCTACGCCGACGCCGATTCTCTTTCCCTCATCCCGCAAGGGGGCCAGTGCGTCACTCCCGGCACAACGGGCACGGCCGGTCTGCACCAAGATCGCAGCTACAGCACAAGCGCTCAGGCGTGCTGCCCGTGTGACCACGATCCCGCAGATTTGACGGACAACGTCCGCATCCGCTAGCAAGACCGGGGAGGCATCGGCGAAACCGAGGTGTTGCACGATAACACCCCGTACGTGGTTCAATTTCTCCTCGTCAGAAGTGCCAGTATGACCAGAAGCAAATCTCCCAATTCCCTGCCACGCTTCCTCAATCTCACTCAGCACCGCCGTATCAAGCCCCCACTGTTTATTCAAGGTCGGGGTGCTTTGCCCTCCAAAAAGCAGCGGTTTTGGAGAAGCATCTATAAGGCCAAGAATGATGTTTCGGGCAACTTCTCCGAGATACATTCCCGAAATGAATTTCTCGAACGCTTGAAAGCGAGGGTTGATAGATTCTCGATCAAGCTTATTATCATATGGTGTCGTCGGGAGGGCGGACCGCTAGTATTGAACAGATCATGACGTGGACAATCATATATAATAGAGGGAATGGACGAACCGTATTATTGAAAGCTCCCCATTCGGTGTTGACAATCATATAACCACCCTCTGCGGCCGCTGGTGCATTTCCCAGCTTTGTGACATTGGCTACCTCCTCCACGTACGCGCCGTTCGTCCCGGTACCAAAAATAGCGCCAAGGATGCACCCGCCTGACGTGTACGCTCGTGATAAAAGGGCACCAACAGTCTGCAAACACATTTATCTCAGTCAAGACCATCACGTAAAGCACGAATTATGACAGGATGGGTGTTTCTGAATCAGGGAAAGTTGAATATGCGGATACTGACGTCGTTCACGAGCGCGACACATCTGACATGAATATGTTTGCTGTCAAACGCATCCTGAAGGAGCCTGACAACGTCCTTTCCGATGGCATTTTTGGCTGAGAAACCTTTTGTCCATGTCAGGAGCGTGCCAGAATCGAGAGCAGTTTGTTCTACGGGGAAGGAGAATGTGAGTGCGAGGGGAATATATGACGAATCGGAATTGTCTCCAAGGACGGCGTCATGGAATCCGTTGGGAGTAAGTGACGGTGGGATGGCACTGGACGGTGAGCCGGAGTCGGTGAGGAAAGTATCAACAGAGTCGGCGAGATAATCTCGAAGGGACTCATTACAGGTTTCGGCAGAAAACGTCAGGTGTGCGTACCAAAAAGTGTGGTGACCTCTCCCGTCTTTAATGCCTCGGAGACCTTGTATTTCTGCTGCCGGACCGAGAACGTCTTATTGCCATGCAAGGTCACCTCGCACACGCGCCTGTATTTTTCGTGCAGCAGGACTGATAAAAGGTTTGAGCATCGACGTACAGATTAGTGCCGCCCAGATCAAGGGCCAGGAAAGTGCTGTTCGGCTGCATGAGTATGGGAGCGCGGGGGATATAAGCGAGACATACCCAGTCTCGGAACCATCTGGAACTGACTTGACAAACGTCGGACTGAGGACCGTTAATGCGAGTTTGATCGGCAGCGGCGACGAGCACATACATCATCGCCATGGATTGACCATAGCTAGCGAGTCCCTCGGCGGCTTCGCGTAGGAAAGTTTTCGTGATGCCCAGGAGGGTGTCCTCCGATATATTGAACTGTGCGCGAATGGCGTCCAGCACCTCCTGTTGAGAGTGTGAATACAGTGCAGATGTGGGCGCCATGGGGTCGTGAAGTTGGGAGAGAGAGAGCAAGTGTAGCGCTATGCGGGGCGACTCGGGGCTTAGATATACTAGCCATATGACTGTTTTAGGTAATCGACGTCATGACCTTATTTCCCCACAACACAACTTGAAGCATGTCCATCGCCGCAGGCAGCTTGAACGACGAGCGTACTATTCAAAATCAGATCAGAACCTCGCCGGAACTCCACGCTTTCGTGGCCCGTTCTCCAGTCCTGTAGCTCATCGTACGGTGCAGGTCCCCATACTGATCCGGTGGCATCATGTGACAGTCGGTTTTATCATGTTCAGGCAATCAGTGCTCGGAATTACAGCGCGTCCCTGCATTCGGGTATATCGATTTCCTTGTCACTTGCTTATGTACCTTCAAGTTGGTTGATTATCTTTAGTTTTAATCGGGACCGTCGGTCTAGAATAAAATGTCTTTTTTTCGAATATTTAGTCAGGAAATATCGAACGCTTGTCGGGTTTTCGGATTCTTGGTCTCTCAGAATCTCACGTCTATCGACCGACGGCTTGCATAGTCCGGACTGGTCACCAGACTAGGTCTCTCAAAGAATCAAGGATCCGTGTAAACAACATATTCGTCATCACTTCTTCATTAGTGCAGAAACGACTCTTTCCATGCATCATTGAAGCAATTGACTGGCGTATAAAAACCCGGTGTCTGTGGTCGCCGGTTCCCGTTATCATCATCTTCCAAATGGGTGAGGCACAGTTACATAACTCCTGTATTGCGAGTCCGTCCTGTACAAATTTTGAGCTCAAAATTAAAAAGCAGGTCTCCTCTTTCCCTCGTTCTCTGCCTCCTTTGTTGTCCGAGTGAATAATGTCTCCTTCGCATTCTGGAAAGGGAAAAGACTCGGGCACGGCGCGTGTCCTTGGCTCAGGTGCATCCGGTGAGCCACCTTCAGTCGTCGAATGGAGACGTGCAGCAATTATTGACCGAGGGACATTTATATACAGGTGTTGCCGAGCTTTTGGTATTCCACCCGGTGGACACAGTTGCGAAGCGGCTTATGAGCAACAAGGCAAAGGTGATGCTCGAGTCGTCCATCCCATCCATTCCTCAGCTGATCCTCCTCCTAGGTCTCGTTCTCGGCACTCAACAGCATCATCTTCCGTGACTACGCCACTGCCACTGCCAGTCGTAAATTTTTGTCCCTCTTCCCTGGCCTTGGGTATGCGGCAGGATATAAGATCTCCCAACGGATATACAAGTTCGGTGGGCAACCATGGTTTAACGACATCATCTCGCGGAATTACAAGGACCATTTCACGAGTCTGTTTGGCGAGCGGATTGGAAAAATGATGATGCAGGCCACCGCTGGAAGGTACGTCGCCGCGTCAGTTCGCGGGTTTCTTTGCCAAGAGCATGACGTCCTGTGAAACAGCTTGACAGGAATAGGCGAAGTGGTATGTCTTCGCGACTCTCAAGAGGCTGTATACGTACTCACCCTGTTATTTATTTCGATACTTAGGTCCTACTCCCTCTTGATGCACTCAAAATCAAACGTCAAGTAAATCCGGAAGCATTCCGCGGACGCGGTGTCCTCCGGATATTTTTGGAAGAGGGCACCACCCTCTACCGTGGCTGGGGCTGGACAATGGCCCGCAATGCCCCCGGCTCGTTCGCAGTATGTTCCTTCATCGTCCGCTCAGTTCACCACTTACTATTTGCGCTCTAGCTCTTCGGTGGATCGGCTTTCACGAAGGAGTACGTACTTGGCGTGTCAGATTATTCACAGGCTACGTGGTCCCAAAATTTTATCGCCTCGGTCGCGGGTGCCGTCGCCTCCATCACGGTCGCTGCGCCCCTCGACACTGTCAAGACGCGCATCCAAAATGCCAACTTTGAGCAAAAGGTGCCTGGGTGGACGGTCGTAAAGGACCTCGTTCGCAACGAGGGCGCATCAGCATTTTTCAAGGGTTTGACACCAAAGGTACGTTGGGTCGCGTACGGCGGTATCTGACTGACCCACTACGTTTTCGTCACGCGTGTAACAGATTCTTGTCGTTGGCCCGAAGCTGGTCTTCAGTTATACCCTCGCTCAGTCGTTGATACCTCTCTTTGGGAAGTATGTCTAGAGTGATTTGTGTGCCCCACATCTTTCTTGCGAAGTTGTTACCAGTCGGAATGTCTGTTTAATGACGAACGATTACCGAGAGCCCAAAATGTCGTTAGAGTTTTAGATCCATGTCGGATATTACTATTGTTGACGCACCACTCGATCAATCGGCATCCTAAGAGCTCAACGTCAACGTCCATTACATAGCCTGCTGTCCCCCTCCTGGTATTAGAAAACATGGCCATCGACGGCTTGATCATACTCGACGCGTCAGGGTACGTGTCTTGGGGTAGTACGACTCTCCTCGGATCACTCAACGCCATGCAGACAACCCGTCATCCAGTCTGGGTACATGTCCTTTCCCCCAGCGTACCCATTGCTCCACATCGACGCGTTAAACAACGAACTCTCCAAAGCCTCTCGTACTGACAGTGTGGATCCTGTCGTTTACGTGCCCCCGGGGATTGGAGACTTTTCAGGTGGAAGTGCATGTTGCCATGTCGAAATGGGAGAGCTGCGCTTGATTGCGAGTGTCTCTGGCGATGGTGAGGGTCCTACAACATAACCACTTTTCCTTGTCTCAGAGTCCTCTGCATCGCAGCCGATCCTCTGATCGCATTCGCATTCCTGCAAGCATTTAGCGATATCCTGCACGATTATTTCGGCACGGTAAGTGCAGCCACCCTTAAAGACAATTTCGATGTCGTATACCAGGTATGATTTCTATCCGTTCGCTATCATCCCTTGTGGTCTGACTCAAATAGCTCCTCGAAGAAACGCTGGATTCGTCTGGATATCCTCTCACGACATCTCCAAATGCACTACGTGATATCGTTCTCCCTCCCTCCCTCCTCTCGAAACTTTTGGCATCGCTCCCAACGGCCGCGTCGTCCGGCCCAACTCGTCCTGGAGGTGTGCGGAAAGGTCTTCGATAGCTCAATAACCGCTGATCCAATCGTTTTCTGCCTTTCAGGCTCCGTTGCATCCAATGCCCCATCTGGCGCCTTTGCATCTCCCATACCATGGCGAAAACTCGGCGTTCGACACAATCACAATGAAATCCTATTCGACGTCACCGAGGAAATGCGAGCCATCGTCGGACGGTAAGTCACTGTCATGATGGTCGATCGACGGATTGGAGATGATCCCATGTTCGTCAGTAATGGGGGTACGCTCACGAGCAACGTGTATGGCAAGATTGAAACCAATGCCAAGTTGACCGGTAGGCACGCAGGTTTCTCCGTTGGCAGCATTAGCAACCCAGGACGATGACAGGCATGCCGGACTTGCTCCTGACCTTTTCGAATCCGAGCGTCATGACGGAGTGTGCCTTTCACTCCTGCGTCAGGCAAGTGTTGTCGGCTATGTAGCCCGTATGATAATCTTGACAAGCGCATCCAAGGCTCCAACGATGGATGCGCGAAAAGACGCTGTCGTTTGTCCCTCCCGATGGCAAATTCGTGCTTGCGGAATATCAATATGCATTGCCGCACGGTGCGCTGGCTGGAAACGTGCCAATACCACTCGCTCTGAAACCAAGCATCACCGTGGGGGAGTTTGGAGGTGCGCTTCCCATCTTCATGTCGTCGGCTTTGCAGCGCACCACGATTTAGCCGTCCTCCCCTAGGCAATTTCACGGTCACCTTTAGCTCGAGGACGATGAAGATCATGGAAAACGTTCGAATAGAGCTTTACCTCGGCGAAGGTGCGACGGGGGCACAATGTACCATCTCGAGTGCCGGATCTGGCGTCGGCTCCGTTGGGGGTGTCGAAGGTTCGTGGACGTTTGACCCACGAAGAACGGTGCGTACGTTTCCGTTTCACGATCCGGGCGCACGTCACGATCCCTCGATTTTCCAAGATACTCCGTTGGGAAATTCCAAATATGCACTCGTCTGGTAGTTGGGTGCTTCGTGGTTCTTGGACCTCCAAGTGCGTTTGTTTCGCTGTCGTCACTCGAAGAGCCTCTCATTGTCTGCTTTTTTTTTCAGGACGAAGATTCCACGTCCGGCGCATGCATTTCAGATCTACTTTGAAATCCCTTCGTACAGTTTCTCGTCTCTCAAGGTCGATCAGGTTCGCCTTTCGGGTGAGACATACAAGATGTACAAGGGCGTGCGGACAGCGGGTCGTGGTTCCATCGAGTGGAGGTGGTAGCAAGTCGCCTCTCCTTGGTTGCCGTCCTATGCACGCTGGTATTGGGCGTATTGGTCTGGTTTACGTTGACATGTTCCCCACAGCATTGGCAATGAAAACGGTAGATGCAACTTTAAACGAGCAGTGAATTATGGTGCCAGCCGTAAACAAGTCAACTCCATGTAACTCAAATCGCCGTTGCGGTAAATGTCTCGAATCTTTTGACGACCTGACTCCAGTCAACGACCGTCCAAAACTCCTTGAGATACTGTTCCTTGCCCCAAATTCCGTGATCAAGAAGCCAACAGTGTTCATGCACGCTGATGCAAAACAGGGGATAGATGTACTCCCCAAGAGTGGTCAGGTCGCGCGAATCCTGTGGGCCGTGAGGCGAGAGCGACGTAGCAGTGGGGTCGTAGAGGGAGCGCGCGCGCGTCTTGTAGTCGTCGCGGGACGGCACACACGTATGGAACATCCGCGCCGGAGACGAGGGGTCTAGCTGTGGTGGGGCGTGGGACGTGCCAGAAAACGGCGAAGACGTGGTGGACGCCTCCGAGAACGGTACCCGAGTCGAATCTGCGGGACTCTGCGCTGGCGGCGCCGACGGGTCGCGCTCTCCGAGCACGGGTGCCGTGATGGGGTCGACCGTACCAGCACCCGAACGGATGAGGAGGGTGCCGGATGCAAACGTGGGCACGAAAGCGAGGTTCCGCTTCGCGTCCGTGACGAACCAGACGTATCCCGAGCCTGCCATGCCACTGACGGCGGCTGAGAACAGGGAGCGCAACGAGTCGAAGCCACCGAATTGCTTCTGAATGGCGGTGCCAAAGTAGCTCGCGTCGATGCGCTTTTCGCCCGTGTCCTCCGATGGGGGCCGCTGAGGAATGACATGAAATGGTCACGGGGGATACGATGGGGGAGAGTTTGTGTGGCCTACCAAGCAGTTGAGGAAGAAGCTGTTGTTGAGGGCGTGGCTGGCGTATTTGAACGTGGTGGCCCTGTCTTGCGATCGAGCGGTGTCGAGAACGAGCTGGGCGACCGTCTTGCGTTTGTCCTCGACGTCTGGCGTCCGCGTTTTTAGCCAGGGTGGTTGCGAGTGCGGGACGAGTGCTTACCGCGACATTCTTGGTTGAGACGGTCGAGCAGACCTTGCTGGTACTCGACTGCGACCATCTGGAGGGTCCGGGGAGACATGAAGGATCCGAGGCCGCTGTCAATCTTGTATGGGAGCTCCCTGCGCGTGTGCACATGCCGCCGAGGAGGCATCCGACATGTTTTTTTGGACGCGAGACGGACTCGAGCGGCGTTCATGACGAAGAGTGTAGACAAGTCAGTCTATTCCGTTTTCGGTCTTTACTACCTCCACCACACAATGGCTGGCCCCAAACCATCCTCGCCTGTCTCCAACGCGTCGCACACGCTGTCCGCGCTGTGCAAGTCGTACTCGCAAAAGACGCCAGACCGTCTCAAGTTCATAGACGCATTCCTGACGTTCATCGTGCTCTCGGGCGTGTTCCAATTCGTATACTGCGTCCTCGTCACCAACTTTCCTTTCAATGCCTTTTTAGCAGGGTATGCCGTCGTCGCCGTCGTCGGTTGTTCTCTGGCTCACCGGGGGTGTAGATTCTCGAGCTCGGTCGGACAGTTTGTGCTCACCGCGTCGCTGCGGGCGCAGGTCAACCCCGAAAACCGCGCAGAGTTCAAGGAGGTGTCGCCCGAGAGGTCTGTTCTCCCCCTCATATCCCGGTTATGCATGGTGAACGCGCACGTACAGAGCCTTTGCCGACTTTGCACTGGGTTCCATCGTGCTCCACTTTTTCGTATTCAACTTTCTCGGATGAACCACGTAGATATAATACAGGATGATTGCGAGTGTGATATAAACATTACTGCTTGCGTTCGAAGGAGCTGGAGCGCTACGAGGAGGATTAGCAGGCTACTTTGATGTGCGACGAGCGGGATCACCCCAAAGATGACTATGGCAAAGTCGAACGCATACTCTCCTGTGTGGCGTTAGGCGACCAAGGCCGGGTGGGGAACGCGAGACGCACCAAGCTCGAGATATGTGCGTAGTATCTCTGTGGCTTGATGAGACCGAGTGGTGGAGCAAAGATGCTACTCACGGCGAATGTCCTTGTTGGGTACTTGGGATAGCGCAGGACTGAGACGGCGTGAGTGGGGTCAAGGGGTGGCGAGCAAGAACATACGTGAGGCCGGTGGAGCGTCTGACGCCAGCGAGGAGGGCACTGACGAGGAGCGCGTCGACAGCGAGGTGGAAGAGACCGCCGAACATGGTGAAGATGCTTGCTCCCACGGTACGACGAGTGGTATTATACATGAATTACAGGCGACTACGATACTGCAGCAGCTTCTGTGACGTCTTTGCCGTGTTCTCCTTTTCTTCCTTGATCACGGCGGAGAACGCCTTGAATCGTGGGGTACCAGACTCTCCTGCAAGCGACATTAGCAAGGAGGAGCAGACATTAGGACGTTTCTGACGTTGAAGCTGAAAGGCGGCGCTCTCGCTCGTGGTGACGTGTCCGCCGGCTTGGCGAATGTGCGCGAGCGCGATGGGAACCTCTTCCCTGTTGGAGCTGGACACGCCGTCCGCGAGGACACGGACGTGATATCCGGCTTGGAGGAGGTCGAGCGCGGTTTGGAGGACGCACACGTGTGCCTGGACTGAGGTGAGCGGGAGATGGGCGGGCACGGGCGAACCGACCTCGATGCCAAAGAGGACGACGGAGGAGACCTGTGGGCGGGCTCGCAACAGCGCCGTGAGCTCGGGCACCATCATGGAGAAGCGGGTCTTTTCGATCGTCGCAACGTGCAGGTCGGCAAGTGCCGGCAAGTCGATTTCGGGTGCGGTGGGGCCGAGCGCTGCATGGAGATGAGGCACGAGGAGAGATGCGGGGTGGTTGTTACCTCTCGGGTTCTGCTCCGTCGCGATGACGGGTATGCCCAGGACCTGATGGCGGTGGGGGTCATGGACGGCGGACGGCGAGCGGTGCGAACCTTGGCGAGCTTGAGCATCTTGTTGCAGGTGAGGACGAGCTCGTCGAAGCCATAGATGGCCCCTGCAGAGGTCCAGCAGGCGCTCGCTGGGTGGTCTGGCACTCACTGAAGCGGGTCTGCACGTCGCAGAGGAGGAAGAGGGTGTCCATTGCGGTATCGGAGTTTGAAGCGCGTATAAGCGTCTGGATCGAAGGGCGCAGTTTAACCCGCACTCTTTTCTGATCTCATGGACTCGGACTCGGCTGCCAGACAAAGAGTACGTCTCTCTCCCCGTCCCGCTGCGCCCCTCACACCCCCGCAGCTCCACTCGTTCAGGATGGGCGGCGCACCCCCACAGACCTTTGCTCGCCACGCCCACCGACGCTCCCGCTCCCGCAACTCCATCCCCGACTCGACCCCCGTCCCCAGGCGCCCCGCCTCCCACCACCACCGCCGCTCCTCCGTCTCAACCCGCCGCGAGTCCGCAGAGCTCATGGGCGTGTCCCTCCCAGAGCTCCCCCCCGCCCATTCAGACGACAACATCAACCTCGGCGACAGGGACTCCATCCGTCGCAGAGCCCTCTGGGCCCTCGAGGGAAAGCCGGACATGGCCTTTTCCAGGGTCGAGATTCCCGAGATTCCCTCGCCCGACACCACCAAGGCATTCGAGTTTCGTCAGTGCCTTCTCCCTCTGGTCAGCGCACCACTGACGTTCACTCTAGCCACCAAGCCGTCGTTTCCACCGGGCTCTGGTACTGCTGGCAAGCGCGATTCGTTTGGAAAGCTGTTTGGGTCCACGTCTACCTCAAAGGACCTCCTCGGCACCCTTGTCGAAGAGGAGGAGGAGGACGATAGTCAATCCCCCGCCGACGTCGAGACTCCGGTTCTCCCTGCAAAGATCAATCGACATCGTCCCGCCAGTCTCAACCTCCGTCCCTTGTCTCTCGTACAGGGCACCGTCGTGAGCCCTCTCGCAGGCATGCCCACTCCGACTCTCACTCCGGGAAACCGTCCAAACACGTCTGTCCACCAGACACGCTTCTCGTATTCCTGCAGTGACAGTGCCCCCGCTCCCTACGACCTCGGCAAAAAGAGGCGTAGCAGTATTTCTTACAAGCGTTCGGCCGAACCAATCCCTCGAGACCTGTTCCCTCTACCGACGCCCGAGATGACCCCAACAGAGCGCAGGTTCTCATTCGCAAGTGACCAAGAATCCCCCATCGAACAACCCCTCTCTGTCGCAGACCAGCATTTTTTATTTAGATCCCACCGCGTGCTTCTCTCTCGCATCACCGAATTGGAGCGCACCCTGAAACACCAGGCTTCCCGTTCACGTCACCTCTCGTACGCGTCAGACCCCTCCCCCGCGGCTTCCGAGCCCAGCGACGAGATGTTGCAGCTTATTTCAGATCTCAAAGCAGAGCGCGACGAACTCAAGCGCGACGTGGATGGATGGAGACAGCGTGTGGCAGATTCGGATAAGCAGGCCAGCATGCTTGCCAGGAGGATCGAGTCAGAGAGGAGAGAGGCTTGGGTTGCTCGCAGTCGCCTCGGCTTGTTGCAAGTGGAAAAGTCTGCCTTGGAAAAGTCAATGCAAGTCAAGGCTGCCGCACTCTCCCAGTCCATGGCTGAAAATGAGACCCTCATTCGTGAGCGTGATGGAATGAAGGACGAAATCATGAAGCTCAATGCTCGTCTCAAGGATGCGGACGCGACTGTCGATGAGTGCACACGTCTTTGCGGTGCCCTTGAGCAGGAGCGCACACGCCGCAAAGAACTTGAGAAACTCTTGGACGATGCTGGTCTCCTCAACACACCAAAGCTTCCTCACGCAATCGATGGGTCTTGGAGACGCTCACCTTTTCCTGTAAAATCAGTTGGCACACGTCCCCGTGGACTTGGATTCCCGTCTATCGACTCTGAAAGCTCCACTACTGATGTTGAATCAGTGGATGACAGTTTCGCCAAGGCCGAATTCACTTTGGATTCAGTCGCGGAAGAGGCAGCCGAATTCTCCGACGACGAGAACGGCCTGGCTGGATATGAAGACGAGGAAGATTCCGATCTCAGCTTCTCCAGTCCGGGTGGTTCATCCATTAGTTCCGCCGACGAGCTTGATATCAAATTCACATCGAAGATTGACAATCATGAATCCCGTCCGTCTCTCTCGAAAACTTGGACCTTTCCCAGGGGAAAGACTGCCACTCCCGTCAGACAAGACGACGAGGTTGACCGCTTTTTCGGATGTCTGGATGATGTTGACAGGAGCCCGCCTCGCTCCAAGGAAATGAACCAGAGCGCGTTTTCATCCGCGTTTTCATCCATGTCTGATGACGACGAGTTGCCACCTTTTGTCCTTCCCTCTGATGTTGGTGTCGTGATCGAGTCTTCATCATCCAGGAGTCTTGATGTCGTACCCGACAAGGTTGCAGATACCGAAGACGATGAATTGGTCGGCGAGGAAGTTGAAGGTGGCATACGATTCACCTTTAGCGCCCCACCAATCATCTGTGTGACGCCTCCCCCAGATGTCTGCGCAACACCACCTCCCGAGATCACAATCACACCTCCTCTGGAGACCCTGATGACGACACCCGCTGTCCGCCCTCGTGTGGATGATTCCGTATCTCGTAGATCCAGCGCTGAGACGGTTGAAGATGATGAAGACGAGAGCTCCTTGACTTTTGTGTTTCCTCCCAAAATCCAACCTAGACGCGCCGAACCTGTGAGCTCACCCCCCACGTGTACCCGTCCGAGCAGCAGGAACGACAGTCCACCGTCTTCGATTCCTCGGGCAATTTCGCTGCGGACCATGTCTCCAAAGACACCGCCTATCATGTTCACCCCATCTAAGAATGTGTCTGGCCGCTTCACAGCACCATTGGCTTACTCTACGCCTCCCTCGAAGAAAACGCCATCGTCGATCCCTCAGCCGGTGACCCCTCCCAAGCTCTACTTTACGCCTACAAAAGCGCGGACGTCGGACATCTCATCCAAGCAAAGTCAGTCAAGCACTCCAAGTGGTTCTTCCAAATTGTATACGAGTACGCTCGACTCATTTGTCTCTTGCGCTTCACAGCCAACGATCCCTTGTCCGCTCTCAGATGCCCCAGCCCCACGCAAGGTGGCGGCGCCACGTCGGAGGTGAATTGCTCCAACCATCCCGACCCATCATCATCATCATCATCAAGCGTTTGTGAATATTCTGATGCTCAAGACACTTCATCATCATTATCCTCTATTATGTCTAGTCCGCTTGCGGCACGACCTTTCCAGAAACTATCAAATTTCATCTCATTCTCGTGGACGCCAGGTGCGACTGCGGTTGCGTCGTATATTGTTCCCGGTCCGGGCGTGGAAGCAGCCGACACTGCCGCCTCGCTGTCAAATAGTGCAACTCACCCAGCCCAGCGGAGGTTCGTCTCAAAGGCCAGACAGTTGGAGAAGTTGAGGAGCAGATTCAGTTTGGAAATGAAACTCGGGATGACCCCATGTTCCATGGTGAGCGCATGCAAGGGTTGCAGCGCGGGCAATGTTTACTTGTGACGTGAGTGTACCCATTTGTTGATTGCGTGCAGCAATGGTGGCATCTTGCGGTCCATTCAGAACATGCCTTTTTCTCGGACTCCTCACACAAACTATGCTTCTATGCCTTGCTTGGCCTCCCTGGTTGCTTGTCACATATTTCTTGCCTTCCCCAACCATCCGTTTCCGTGTACTGCGGTGTCGTTTGTGGGGACAGTCACATCATGGTGTGCCAACATTGTTGCCCCTGTATACTATATCATCCATGTTTCGAAAAAGAAAAAACATTCCAGGACACTTTTGTTCATGCCTATAACTTCGTAAATAAATCCATGTCTATGCTTGTTGATTATTCTGCACTGTCGGATCGGAGGGTTCCGGGAGGTGTATGACCGTGAGAGCTCGACGACTCGGACGAATCCCGACAGTTTGGATATCAACAAGAACGTTACATTGACCATCCAACATGGCTAGCAAAGGTGCAAGGCAATTCATGCGAAACTGGTACGCCGTCGAGGTATAGTTTGGTCTATTGTCGCCCAGTCTCGGAATCCTCTAACTTGTTCGTTTCTACAGGCCATACCACTGTACGCTCGTCTCGATTTTCGACCAAGTTCGACGCTAACGTCAACATAGCTATGCAGTCATCGGTTTGACTGTCGTTGGTGCTGGCTGGTATTTGGGACGTCTCGCATCACGCCCTTCGGGTAAGCTCCTACCCCCCACTCTGTTCTGGACCTGACGTATCGGCATAACAGTGGTCTGGACCAAGAGCAACCCTACCCCTTGGAACTCTGTCAAACCCGACGAGAATATCAAGATGATGGATCCCTCTGGCAATTTTTCCAAGAGGTTTGTCTTCTCATTCTCACCTTTTCCTGAGCCGGTGGATTGATTCGCCTCGACGCCATAGCTGGACGCGGGACAAGCTATAAACGATTATTATTATTTCGGCCACAATCCTTGTTTGTGCGATAGACGTGCCAATTGCATCTTTTTCGGCTCTCTTTGCCAGTGTGACCATGTGATACTGCTACGTATACGTGGCACATGGGTGCTTATAAAACGCGTCCATGTGTTCTGACCTTAGATAATGGTTGAACGACTAGATGCGCCCCAACCCACCTTTCCTCTTCCACCGCTAGCAGACATCCCGGACGAGGACATTGACAAGGCGGACGATGCAAAGCGTATTGTAAATGGGCAACGCCTGATTCCTCGTATCGTATACATGGTTGACGCCTCCGCTTCAGACGACCTGCTTCGGGCCTGCCGACGTGCCCGCTGTCGTATTCGGCGCAGCCACGTTCTCGGCCTTTTACAACGATGATGATCATATTCGGGGCGTTACGCCGCTCAGGACGACGAGGCTGGCGCTGAGGTACGGCTGCGCATCCATCTCTTGATCGGCCCGCTGTTGTAGATCAGAAGCTGATACCGGCATGACGCAGGTATGGCATCCGAGCCTTTGATACGGCTCCATACTATGGACCGTCCGAGATCATCCTGGGAAGCGCCTTGAAGGCGCTCGAGAACGAGTTTCCACGTTCGTCCTATCAGATCGTACGTGCGCCGTTTGGCTCGACGTCCCCCGTATCGACTGACCCACGCACACAGTTTTCGAAATGTGGACAGTTCGGAAACACGCGGGACGCGTTCGACTATACCTCTCGAGGCGTCCGCGCGAGCGTCGAGCGCAGTCTCGCGCGGCTGCACACGACGTACCTCGATACCGTATACCTGCACGACGTCGAGTGCATCGCCGATTCCAAGGCGCCGAGGACCTCGGGCGATCATCGCGCCGCGTTGGGCGTCGAGGCGGACGCCTATGGGCTGGGAGAGGGACGAGAGGCGGTCGTGTACGGGGACGGCGATCGGGAGGTGCTCGTCGCCGTTGGGGAGCTAAGGAGACTGCAAGATGCGGGCGTCGTCAGACGGGTGGGCATCAGTGGTACGTCGTGCCTCTCTCCCGTCTCTTTCCGCGGCTTTTTCGTCGATGCTCCGGATCCACACACGCAACTATTCATGTTCATATTCATATTCGCACAGGCTACCCCTTGCCTACCCTACTGCGGCTTGCGATCCTGGTCAGGCACACGGCGCCGTACACGCCGTTGGACGTCGTCATGTCGTATTGTCATCTCAATCTCCAGAACCGTACGCTGTTGGACTTTAAGACGGCGTTTGAGCGACGCGCTGGCGTCGAGCACGTCATTACTGCGTCTCCGTTCAGTATGGGGCTTCTCACCCCCAACCCACCCCCTTGGCACCCGGCATCGGAGGACATCAAAGAGATCGTCAGGGGAGCTGCTCAGGTGTCCAGGCGACCTGACGGCAAAAGTGGTTTACCCCAGCTCGCTTTGGAATATGCCTTTCAAAAGGCGAAAGAGGTGGAAATACCGACCGTTGTGGGGCTCGGCTCGCTCAAGGACGTGCATGAAAACGCGCAGATATGGTACAGCGTGGACAAACAAGGCCTAGGGGACAACCAAGAGTGGAAGCAGCGCGTTCAGGACGTGATATCTGTGTTTGGACAGGGAGGATTACTAGATAGCTCTTGGGAGAACCCTAAGGTCCATGGATGAACTGCCGGGCAATGAGATAAGCACGAAGAGATGGGGTTCTGTATTATCTTTACAAGCACCAAGGTACCATAAGTGTACACGCCAAGAAATCGACCGTCTTTTATCCAAGGAGATTTTACTTTTGCATCTCACCGAGTCCTGATGATTCCAGCATTGATGAGTTTGACGATCTTGTCACGTATGCCGGGATTCTTCATGTGGTCCTGCAGCGCGCCAGGGTTGGACTGTGCTTGTTGCAAGATCTGCTGCATCACGGGGTCACTCATGATTCCCTGCGAAAGAGAGCTCGGTGAGTGTCGTGGTCATCGTTGACATGGCAACGGAACATACGGCGACTTCTGGATCTTTCATTGCTCGCTCGAGCGTCTGCTCCTCGGTTTCGTCTGCACGCTGACTAAAGAGTGCCTGCTGCGTCTTCAGCTCCTGAGCCTGGATCTCAGCCGCGTGTGCGTTTGCGGTATCGGCCGAGGATGCGATCTGCAGGGCCTCGAGCGCCTTGCTATACTCGCGCATCGAATGCAGAATCGAGGCTTTACGAACGTGGGCTTTGACTATGGTCTAGGGTCAGTCGACGTCCCCTGTATGGCACAGTTGACGCACCAAAGGAAGCATCGACGTTGATAGCCTCATTGGCGTCCTTGAGCGCCTCAGCGAGGGCCAAAAGCTTCATGTATGCTGCTGCACGGTTATTGTAACCCCGAGCGTCCGAGGGGTCGCGCTTGATGCTCTCCGTGTAAGACTTGACAGCGCCTGCAAAGTCGCCCGCTTTGAACGCTGCATTACCCTCCTCGCGAGCGACAGCGGATTTGCTCGGGTCAACGTAAGACTGACGTTCTGCCTCCACGATCGCCTTTTCGGTCGCTTGGAGCTTGGTGAGGATGGCAGCATCTCGGTGCTCAGTGAGCGACTTTTGGAAGTACTTTTTGGCAGAAGCGAGGTCGCCCTTTTGCGAATAAGCCGAGCCGATACGTCCAAGAGCCTTTGCGAGAAGCTTGAAATCTACACGATACTGTCGCGTGCGTCAGCACGACCAACTCTCTATTTCCCCCGAGGTTCAGAACAATGACGACGCACGCTTCGTCCCTCCTCGACCGCCTTCTCGCACGTTTCGATACACTTGTCGTACTCTCCTTGTTCAAAGTACACGGCACCAAGGTTGGTAAGGAATGTGATGTCCTTTGGCCAGAGATCCCAGGCCTTTGAGAATGCAGCGGCTGCCTCGTCGAATCGTCGTTGCTTGTAGTGCTCGGAACCCTTTTCCTTTTCAGCGAGCGCATCAGCCTTGGCTTTCGCTTCTTCTGCGTCTCCCCCCGACATCTCGACATCCTCTTCTTTTGGTTCGGGTGCGGGTGGTGGTGGAGTAGGCTTACTGTTGGATGTGGAAGACGAGGGAGCCGGCCGAGCACGAGGAGGAGACGGGGGAGGAGATGGTACGGAGGTCGTCCGGAGACCTGGGGGTAGATCATCCGATCCCTCGTCGCGGGAGAAGCCTTGCAGGTCGATACCCATTGCAACACCAAGGACGTCGATCATTCTTGAATCCAAGCTCAGAGCCCTAGAAGATAAATCAGCGCTAATGTGACAGACTAACGTCGATACAATCTTACGACTCTGCGAGCTTGGGGTTTTGCTGCATCGCTTGGAGCTGCATAGACGACAATCGATGACATGGTTCAGGGACATGTCAATTTGGCTGCATACCTTCTGAACGAAAGCAGGATCGGCGAGATACTTTTGTGTGCGGGGGTTTGTTGCAAGCTTCCCGATGAGATTGGGATCTTGGAACATCTTTCCAAGTCCCAACTCGGGCCCCGTAGCGGTATTGGCTGTACGGTCGTCAGTGTTTGGATCGAGGTATGTGCTCCAAGCGGACCTTGTGCATCCTTTACTTCCTGAAGGCCCTTGCGAAGCGCGGGGCTGTCTTCGTGCTCGATGCCCTTCTCGTAGGCAGCAATAGCTTCACCATATCGGCGAGCTCCGTGCAAGGCGGCGCCCTTCCTCGCATA
Organism: Xerocomellus amylosporus; assembly: GCA_038090735.1. Lineage (NCBI taxonomy): Eukaryota > Fungi > Basidiomycota > Agaricomycetes > Boletales > Boletaceae > Xerocomellus > Xerocomellus amylosporus. Next base: position 105,776 of record JBBPNE010000006.1, on the reverse strand, counting down.
ACCCTTTCCCCAAGATGGGTTGAGAGTGACGCACTGCAAGTCGGATAGGATGCCCTTTAGTAGGTGGTACCGATGGAACGGAAACGAGTACGACGACCTTTTCAGCATCCTCAAGCGCCGGGCTCCACAGCTTCTTGCCAGCGTTTGCCGCGCTCCGGTTGGAGTATAGGACGTGATTGGAGGGGTCGATGGCTATGGCAGCTGTGAAGAGCTCGACAGCCTTGTCATAGTCTTTGGCTGCGAATGCTTTGTTGCCTTGATCTTTGAGGGCGCTTGCCTATGACAAGTGTGACGGGATGATGCGGAAGTGATCGAGTGGTGCGAACTTACATCGGCCATGTGTGTGCGGTATTACTAGCGTTCACTCGAGGATGGACGTGTACTGGACTTGAAGTTGTGCCGGGGTGTCTCCTGTCAATATATATCACCCCTTTTGCGCAGGGTCAAGCAGCGGAACCTTCTCGAAACTTCGCGATCATTTAAACAAGTATTCGCTGTACTCCATCCCATTCAAAGTTTGACATTGCGTCCTTGTCAGAGGCCAGTATGACGGGCCAGCTTCGGCACGCTCTGATAGACCATCATGATCATCCCAAGAGTTTTGTTTGGGGTCTGGAATAATCTCAAAATTGTCAGGCGGCTGACTACGCAAGTACGTGATCCTCCTTGGCCAAATGACCCAGGTACAGGCCTAGACCTTAGTCATTACCTTGTGAACATGCATTTGTGCGTGCAGCGACAACGGGGCTCTAGCTGATTGAACTGAATACAGGGATACATCTGGACCAGCATGGGTTCAACGTCCAGTATCTGCCTTGGAGCCTGCAGATCGTCTAGCTGGTGCCTGACCGAACGTTGTGAGCATTGCCTATTGCTCGGTACTCAGTGGACTTGGCCACGATCAAAATTCAGGGACGACCTCCTGCTTAGCGTGCGTGTGTTGACGCGCAAGCCCGCTTTGCTTCCCCTCCTTTTCCCCCAGCGACATGTACCATACCCACTATCCAGGCCCCCACAGAGACAGCTATGCAACAACTGACTTCGAATCGGTCAATTTCAAGCCACCAAAACAAACTGCGGGTCCCGAACACTATGACCGTAGCAATCTTTCCCGCAAGGTTGGCCTCGTGGGTGTCGGCGTTGCTGCATTATTTGGCGCGCTCTGCATTATCGCGGGCTTCATGATAGTTCTGTCCAAAAACACAATATCTTCTGGTGTTGTGGTCATTTCTCTCAGCAACAACTGGCAGAAGGAGCTTATTTCTCTTGGACTCAACCTGCTGGTCGCAGCTTGTACAGAAGCGACCGGTTTTGTTCACAGTATTGCATTGCGCTCTGCCCTGGCATCCGAGGGGCGGCTACGCTTCAACACCAACCTTCGTCTGCTCTCAGCTGTGAGCGGCTTGTTCAATCCGAACGGCACGTCTTGCAATGTCGTGATGGCGATCCTTTTGATCGTGTCCTATAGCTCAAGTTTGCTCGTGACCTTATCGGTCGACTTGGACTCATCAACGGGCGTCGCAGATAATGAGCATGCGATCTGTGTTAGCGACGTCCCGCTCATAGTTTTGGGCGTCGCCATCCTATTACAAGCGATTATCGCCCTCGCCAGTGCTCAATCTACCAATATCTTGACGTGGAGCTCCTCGCCTTTCGATATGACTGCCGCTCTCGTCCATCATGCTCAGATCCTTCCAGAACAGGGAAAGTGTATGCGCGGCGTTGGCGACCACGCGCCACGGGGGGCAGTGACCCCGTCCCCAAAACAGCCGTCTGCGTGGGGCGCGCACACAAGTGTTAGAAAGGTCCTCATGACACTTTGGGTGCTTGTGCTCATCTGCATTGTCTGGGGCTTCGTCGTCGTCTATCTCTCCGATCACGGCATGACTCGCACCATGCAATCGTGGTCGTTCTTCCCGCGACCACCCCACGTCATCGCCTATTCCATCCCTCTCACAGGCGGAGTGTATTGGTATTGGGCTTTGTATTACATCAACATGGCGGCCATACAAGGACCTTTGACGTTGGCGCTCCATTGCTCTGAGCTTGTTGTCAACGTCATTCGGGATGAGAAGGGGTGGAGGAAAGCGGCGACGCCAAAGGGTGCCACGATTCCATCACATCCTTTGGCTTTCGTCTTTGGGAGCGATATGAATGTCGCCTTGCTTTTGTCGAAGCCTTTGCTGCGTAAGTCGCACACGTCTGGCTGCCTTTTTTCTTCTGTTTGACCACGATCATAGATTGGATGCTTGGGCTTGCTATCAGTTTAGCCGGGACGGCAGAGGACGGCTACTTGACAGCCATCGCCGTAAGCATGTGGCCGATCCAGGTCGGCACCCTTGACCGCGTTCATCGTCCCGTCCATTCATGTCATTCGATTTCTAGATTCTTAACTATTCTGGGGCGCTTTTGATTTTCTCACTCACACTCACGGCCATTGTTTTGTACCGGCCAAAAGGGCCCCAACCCGCTGCATATGGACATGTTCAGACGCTTGCAAATTTGATAGACGAGTGGCCGTCCACCATGTGGTGGGGACATAAAGACGGGGGGTATCCCTATCGTCATGCCGGTGGGTGTAGTGGTTCATTCGCACTTTTCGACGCTGATTAATTCCTTAGGGACGAGTGACAGTCGTCTCCCTGAAGTAGACATGGACGCCTTGTATGCCTAAGCCTTGGACGGGTCGTACGTTGCATGTGGTGGTGCTGCACTCGTTAGATAAATTACCGTTTTCTGTCGTCCTCAGGTCACCTTTGTGTGCATTTTCAAGGACTGCGATTGCAGATACTGTACCCACACATCATTCTATTGCTTGCCATGTACTGTGATTTATTTATTACATTTGTTAGCGGCTGGAGCGCTCATCTTCGTTCCTTAAGGTTTTTAGCAACGTTACCGCCCGACTTCTTATCGCCCTCGATCGCGATCGAGCCAGAGGCTCAGTTTAGCCCGATGGCGCACTCGATTACCGCAACCGTGAAAATTGCTCCCACAAAGAGTGTCTTGGCTGTGTCGGGAGCTGTTCACACCCGCAATGCTGTCACCTGTCGAACGGCTACATCCCTGAGCCGAAGGCATGGTACCTACCCGAAACGCGGTCTTTTGCTCAACGCACATGGATAAGGAACAGAACATTGCTGAACTCGGTCTAGAAATATCGTCGATACGTTTGATCTCCCCCCTTCCCTCCCCTCCCCTCTTCCTCCCATAGCATCAGGGGGCGTCGACGGATTCTTGAAATTTCCGGACTCAGCCGGATCTCGAGGTGTCGAAGCTGCTGATCGGGTTTTATTTGTTCCTTACCATTCCTTTTCTCGGGCGGTGTGCTCCGAGATATTCGCGGTAGATTCGTCCATGGCGGACGTACGTTTCGAAGAGCCCCCCTAAGGGAGTGGATCTGAGCGGGTGCTGCCCGAGGAAACAAGGCGGCGGCGGCGTGAGCGATGACGAGATTTCGGTGTGGCCACGTGCGCTCTGCATGATTCAGAGGAGAATGGGCTCTTTTTCCCGGAGATGGATTAATTGCTTCTGTTCTGCGTCCCGGCAGAGACTGGGAGCTCCCGGCGGCCGAGTTGGTATCACGGTGCAGAGATCTGTGGGACTCGGTGGAGGGTATTGACTCCCATTCTCGGATGGGTTGAAACGCCGTTGAGTGGCCTTGTTTTGGAAGGTCTGCTGGAACGCCATGTCCGAGTGATTTCAACGACATGTGACAACGGTGACTGATGCAGACGTTGCATAACGACCTCGAAGCCACCTGAAGTCAAGCGCGATCGAGGGCGGTTATCGGTGGGAAGAATTGTCGGGTTGAGCTTGTTGACGACAAGAATACTTCTGCCCGCCCAGTTTCCATGACCATCATTTCCGTCATGTCCATGGTGTAGTTTGCGGGGAAAGAAAAAAGGGATGTTCGCGCATCGTAAGTTCTTTGCTCAAGAGAGTCGCTGGGTTGGTCATGCGCCGTGGTGATCGATGTGCGCGCCAGGAAATGACGTCGAGACGCACGCGAATGAAAGCCGGGATCAAGCGGACATTTCGACCATGGACCGGTGCTCATCTCCGTCGAAAAGCGAGAATGGAGAGACTTTTTCGAGCAGGCAGATGTCAGCAAGTACTAGGCTGTCGACGATCACGCACCGGAAATTCGGTGTGAATGCGATCGAATGGGTTCACGGTGGACATGGGATGGCACGATTTATTTTATTTTATTTTGTTCCTCTACGATCGGGGGGACATGTTCCGATGTTCGGCGAGACGGATGAACGTATTTCCCAGGTGGACGTGCAGGCACCGACTCGTGGCAGCGATGACATGTCAATTGAGGGGCGGGGCCGTAATCACGTGACCATTCCCTGGGCACTCTTGAAGGTTAGGGTTTGAAATAAATAACGCAAACCTTGGGTTTAACCTCGGCCCTCGATCCGGAAGGGGCATCAATACCCATCCATGCCAGACGACATCAACAGCGTCGACCCTCCCTCCTCCTCCCCCTCCGCCCCCCGCCAGAAACAACACCGCCCGGCAACAGCAACGTCGTCCTCCGTACGCTCTCGCACAAGCCCCCCACCCAGCGACCACGACCCACGTCCGCCCACAAAGCGCGCCCGCAAAGCCATAAACTGCGAGCCTTGCAGGAACAGCAAGCTCAAGTGCGACAGGTATGTCCGGGCCCCGTCAGCTCCGATTCCACCCTCACCGCGTCCAGAAACCGCCCCTGCTCCAGCTGTGTCCTCAGAGGTCGGTCGTTCGAGTGTCCCCGCCTATCCCTCCTTACACCCAACCAGGCACCATTGCGCTCTGCTACCAGGATGCCAAAGGCCACGAGTCCGACCTCCACCTCCGCGACGACCAGTATGTCCTCTCGCACCTTCTCCCCTTCCCCGCTCACCCCCTGAATGCAGCAATGCCAGCAATGCCAGCAGGGTCGACCCGATGCAAGAAATCACCCGTCTCAAGCACTCTGTGTCCCTCCTCGAAACCTACATCCTTGCAAGCCACCGTCCTGGCGCACCTCTCCCCTCCCATCTCAAACACCCACTCGACAGTCCCGCCGCCCCCACCCCAAAGAAGGAACCCGTGGAGTCAGATATCCTCGAAAAAGACAACGTTCCTGGCATGCTTGGCAGCCATGGTCACGGCGGCTTTTACACCGGCGCCACTTCTGCCGTCACTCACCTCACTCTGGTACTTCCCTTCCTCTTCTCCCTCTCCCCCTCACTAACCCCCTCTAGAACTCGAGGCAGTCCGACGACAGCGACCGCCAGCCCAGCCATGACGATATCGTGACGACAACCGAATACGACAGAGATCTTCTCGCTCTCCTTCCCTCCCTCGACACGATTGACGGCCTCGTCTCCTACTACTTTGAATACTGCAACTGGATTTACCGCCACGTTAACCAACCCTCCTTCCAGAACGCCTGGTCCCGCTATAAAACTGGCCTAAATGCCGACCGTGTCGTCCTCGCCACGGTCTGCATGATCATGGCCATTGCCGTCCACTACCTCCCACCAGGTGACCGCCTCGTGGCGCAGTTGGGTGAATCTCTCGAGGACATTTGTCGTAAATTTTACGACGTCATGCGTTCCGCCCTCGACCGCCACAGAGCTGAGCACAAGACCTATAGCCTCGAACTCGTCGAGTGCCTGCTCATTCGCTGTCATTACCTCACCCTCGTTAAAACCGACGGCGAGGAGATCTGGACTGTCCGCGGAGAACTCGTCAGTATCGGTATGGCCATGGGCTTACATCGTGATCCTTGTAAATGGCGAATGTCCAAAGAGCATGCCGAGAGAAGGCGTTGGGCCTGGTGGCACACCGTCCTCCTTGAAAGGTCCGTATCTACTTTTTCCTACGTCACTCCCTACCCACCTTCTCCTCCGCAGGTGGCAGGCATTCATGTTTGGCCGGCCGATTTCTATTGCGTCACACCATTTCGATACCCGACTTCCCGAACCAGCCGACCGTGAACATGCCGACGAGCTGCGTATCTATCTCCCAAATCTCCACCTCTTTCGGTTAGCCTACATTCTTGGCGACATCATGGACAGCGCAATATCCATGCGTCCAGTCGCGTACGAGACCGTCCAGGCTCATGACCGCGCTCTGACCCAATGGATGGACACCCTCCCGCCTGAGCTCGACCTCGACGAATTTAGGGTGGCACGCAGTCTCGCGAGCCCAAACACTACTACCCGTCGCTTAGGCGTACAGAGCGTGATCATCCGCACCAGCTACTACCACATTCGTTTCACCCTTCACCGGCCATACGCATCCGCACCTTCACCGAAGGTCAGTGATAAGCAGGCCTCGTCCTCAAGGGACAAGGACATCAAGCACGAGCGCCACGTCGTCTCGCTGGACATTGCTGTTGGTGCTGCTGACAAACTGATCACCCTTGTGGGCCAAGCCCGCCCCGATTTTCTCGCGAATGCATCACTGGCAGTTCCAGGGCACATGAGCTGGGGCCCATTCCACGTGTTCAGCTCCGCCATGTTTTTCTCATTCCAACTGATTGCGAACCCCGATCAGCCTGGCGCATCCCTGTTCCGTGCAAACATCCAGAAGGCGTTGACGACTCTGGAACTCAGCCGGGGCACACCAGTCGCTGATAAAGCGCTCGACATCCTCCACGCACTTGCACCGTTGTACAGTCAGGACTTTGCAAATGAAGCCGAACAGGAGCGAGAGCGTATGAAAAGCCGTGTGTTGAGCCTCGTCAAAACGCTCGCGTTCCCGTACCACGATTCTCCAAAGTATCCCAGGGTGAACGCGGTTGATTCACCCAATGCGCCGGGATATATGAGTTCGCCTGCCACTGGCAACTCGGGGAGTCCAGGTGGTAACGCCCAGTCCCGAGGGTCAGTGGATTACGGGATTGGGTCAAGCAAGACGACAAATACTTCTTCCTCCTCGCTCGTCGGATACGCAGGCGTTCAAGCGTCCCCCGTCCGGTCGATATCAACACAAGGAATTGTCGCTGGGCCGTCCAGCTCGTCCCCCCTGACATACTCTGTCGCCCCACCCCAACCTTCACAGTCCCAGTCCCAACTGTATTCCGACGCGCCTAGGGCAACCTACGCCGTAGAACCTTCCCGTCACGCTTATGGTGACAGCGCTCGTTCCCCCACAGTGTCTGGAAATCCTTATCCTGATACTCGCGCAACCACATCTTATTCCGAGCCATACCCCTCTCGGCCCTCCTACCCTGACCCAGCGTCCTCGCGAAATTTCGTCGACCCGACACGTCAGTCATACACTGACCCTTCGCGGCAACCATATATGTCGGGTGACCCCACTCTCGGGCGATACCCTTACTCATATCCGGCAGCGATGGAAGAGGAGACTATGTGGGGCGCCTCCCTTAGTCAAGCCGAGTGGGCTCGATTTCTTGACGTGATGCAACATCCACGACACACGGGCGATCGGCATTGATTGCGACCTCCCAGACGACACCTTGATGGGGAAGACTTAGATTATGTAAAATGACTGGATGGAATCTTTTGGTTTTGGTTTGTGGCTCCTCCCTTGAGTTGCCAGTGTGCTCCTTTGTACGTATTTGTGGTGGTGCACGGCATTATTGCCTCCTCCCCATCGCCCTCACTACCCACTTATCTATATACCTCCGTCACGCAGACTATACGCATATTCACATTCTAGTGTTCCTTGCCATGTATATATCCCAATTGCCATGGTGCCGCTTTTACTACTCACTGCTATATTACCATGTTGTATTGTATCGATATGCGCATCGCGAAACTTACTCTCTAATAAGTGCCGCACTGCGAGTGCGAACGGTCTTGGAACCTTCTTTACGGAACATCAGAACTTTCATTTCCCGGAAAGCACACGACGTTTCTACGACCGCATAACTCCAACAAGGAAAAGCACGTCACGATCTCACTTCTGTCATTCGGACCGTGTACGACTTGTAATCATGAAACACAAACCTAGATAAGCACCCATCAAGGGGCGTGCGCCCAAACATGCGTCAGGGTCACGTTGGACGCACTTGAGCGAAAGAGAAGCAGGGGACCAAGAAAGCAAAAGAAAAAAATCACAAAGAAAGTCGGCTGATTTTTTGCATCCGCTTGACGCGGTTGCTAATCTCCGTCTGGAGCGTTCTTCGGAGCGTCTGTCCACGGGTCGACAGGTCGTCCTGTGCGGCCGCCGCAACGAGTATCTGGTCGATGAGCGTATAAGGGAGCCAAGTCGCGCAGGACGTTTTCGGTGGCGCGCGTGAGAGCGCAGCGTCCGCCTTTGTGACGGGTGCGTGTGGGGGGGACAGGGTGTATTTGAGGATTTAGTGGTCTGTCATGACGAAAATTAAATTTTTTCGCTGACCTTGCGGACGAGCGAGAGCGTGTGTTCCAGGGCGCCTTCGAGAATGTCGAATCGGAGATTGGTTCGGATGAGGTACTCGTGATGGTGGTCCTGAGAATGGGACGAGGGAAAATGGTGAGCGTAACTGACACGACACAGAATGAGGGGGAGACTGACCTCGAGCGTCTGTATGAGCCATGGAGGAGGGGGCAATGCCCTGTCGTGTGATAGGATAGCCTCCAAGACTGATTTGTTGTACCGATAATCCGTATCTGGACCATCATGGCGTTCTAGAGCAAGTTTGATGTACCGCCACCCTCGATCAGCGGGTGTTCCAGGCCACGACGAAACATTATCCGTCAGAAGCCAATCGGCTGTATCTTGCCTGTAGGTAGGTGTCAGTATGGGCAAGGGATTCGCTTGACGAGGGTCACCTACAGAACTCCGTCTGGGTTTCGCGACAACCTCATGCATTGTCCTGCAAGGGCTGCGAAAAGTTCACTCATATCCACACCGAGTGCACGGGCCGTATTAATCGCGAGTTCGAACTGATTAGCCTGCCCTAGCCGTAGGATTACGAGCGAAGGCGACAACAGAGTGTCTGCAACGTAAATATTCAGCCGTTCACCCTTGATTAAATTAATCGTCCCTTGTGCATTTTATTTACCTGGAGCAGTAAGCAATGTCGAGTCACGTTGAATGAGGCGTAGCCTTGCAGATAACAGCGTGTATTCGAAGCGGAGGTCTTCGAGGTCTATGATCTCTGAATCAGTGCTGGTGGTCGAAAGTGGCAGGTTTTGTGCCAATTTCCGCCGTTTACGCGACTATCGTCACAAGATTAGCAAAACGAGATGGTCACATGAAGATCGGCATTCACCTCGAAGTCCGGAACGTTTGAAGCAGGCAGTTGGACAACCACCCATGCATTCTTTTGTTCCAAAAGGGACAACGAGTTAATCGCGAGCAAATAAGTTTCCAGTTGGTCCTCCATCAACGAAATCACGTCAGCAGGTTTACTGGAGATTTCTTGCAGTTTACGTGCACGTTGATACATAGTTCGGGCAGCTGAGAAATCGAGGGTTCAGATACGGTGACTTATATTAACAGCAAGAAAACTGGAAATTTACCACTCCGATGGTCCCCTCTTCGTGTATACCACGTGTATAGGATTCTGGAGTAGAAGGGACGAGCACGAGGATCGGTGTTGCGCGCCTTAAACGCAAGGGCATCGTCCACTTCGGAGGAAAATCCAGCAAAATCCAAAGAAACCAGTATTTCGATGGCGCCCTCTTCACACATTTGGTATACGAGCTGGGAAATACAATCCCGTTTCCTGTACAGATCTTGCGTCAAGAAATTTTGATGTAGATACGCGCGAAAGGGCTGGCTTACACGCTATCGAATGGTGCCGCGATGATCGATGAATACGCCTTTTCCCAGGAGGAAAGATCTATGTATCCCCGAGTGAGGCCATACCATATATCCGCTGTGTCGGCCTCTGGGGGGGCGACCGATAAGGCAAGACGAAGGAATGAAACCTCGTGCTGCGTCAGGCCATTTGACCTAAAAATTGTAGACGCTTCTAAATAAAACGAGAAATCCGAGTCATATAGAGCCTTTGCAGGCAGAACGGATGATAATGCCTCGGCGTCCTCAAACGACAAGCCACTGTCAGGACCTGGGAGATTAAATATGAGAAATGGCATACGATAGAATTTTGTACATACCAAAACTAGCAGCGACCTTCTCCAACATACTGACTGCGTCATCCGCGCGTCCCAGTGCAACGTAAAGTTGCGCAGTGACAAAGACGACGCCAGGAGTTCGCGGCAGCCATGCAAGCATGTCACGGGCAATATCAGGATATCCCAAGTTGCGAATGCCGTCGCAAAACTGTACCTCGAAAAGAGTGGCATGCGCTGGAGAAGTGGATTGAAGTAGACCAGTGGTATCTAGAAATCGATGGGCTGAACCAGGCAGTTCGTTGTATTCACCTGACTGAGCCATCAAACGGTGCAGAAGGGAGGATGTTGGCGCAAAGCGAGAGTGGTTCCTGGACACCTGCATGTTGTTCATGCGCGCAATCATGTCGTCGGTGCTTCTGTCGTCTGGCGGGCTGGGATCCTGGGCATGATCAGCCGCTGGTTGACGGGCGGCGCAGCGTAGCATGGCGAGGCCGCGGAAAACGGAAAATACTTCTTCTAACAAGGATTGGTCCCACTCTCTTAGATCATCGGCGAGGAAGAAGAGAAGGGCCATCAAGGCGATACAGATGTCATAGCGAGCGTGAGCTGAGGTGGAAACATAGGCAGCTGACAGAGCAACCCTCCACTCAGACCGCGTAGGAGGAAGGAGTAGCTCAACTTCTTCTTCTTCTCGCTTGACCTGCGGATCGAAGCCAGCAACTAGATCGAGGGTGATTCGGATGTCCTTGTCAAGATCTTCGACGTCTTGCAATCTTGCAATGATCCAGTTCTGAGTGGCATCGTCGAGACACTCCTTGAAGTCCAGCCGTTGCGCTTGGTCGCCTAAGATGTCCACAATAGAGAAGGCGATTTCCTGGTGCAGAACATCGACAACCCTAGTCTCCACGTTACGGAGAAGCTCCGGTCCGATTTTGTCGCAAAGAGTCCATGCAATGTCGAGAACAGCAAAATGGGAGTCCACAGGAAGGGAGTCGCTGAGGTGTCTATGGATAGTGATTGGAAGATCCTCCTTTGCAAGAATATTGATCCGCTCTCTTTCAACCACGACGACACCTTCGCTACTCTGGCCAACGCAAAGAGCGAGCGGCCACCGTGCACTGCGCTCCACCTCACGACAGCGAGTAATAAATCCCTCCCAATCTCGTTTGAGTGCACTCCAATACCGGTCGTGCTGCATTGCACCAGTATGGGGGTCTCGTGCAAGAGAGACGGTACAGCCCACCACTGCAACAATATTCTCAACCACAGTTGCATACGACGTCGTGAGCTCTGGGGCGGGGGTAGCAGGGAGGGAGAGACAGGCATCTATGTACTGCTCAAGGGCAGTACGGATGGTCAACGGGGAGAACAGGCCTGGTCGAAGAGTTGCTTCCATGAATTTCTCCGTGAGCGAACCAGGAGAACGAAGAAGTTCTTCAAGGTACGCAGGAGTCAAGTCTGCCTCTTCCCCATGACTGGACGTTGCCCAAGTTGTATTGTCGGACCCATTCAGGTTCCCCAAGGCTAAGGGAGTTCTCTCCATCAACGAGCAGCCTTGACGTTCCCATAACACGCACAACATGCTGTCGTTAATTATGAAATCTTGCAAGTGACAGTGGGCACTGGCGGCGGAACACTCTATGATTCCAAGTTCCCGCAGTTGATCGGCTGTTGAGTCAAAGATCTGGAAATATCCACCGGAATGTGGGTCGATTGGGGTTGGTGCAAACGCGATGGCGAACGTGCTTTCATCGTTGGTACCACCGGAGCAAATACGCAAGAGATTCAGTGTTTCGGCATCTAAAGTGTCGGATATGGTGACGCCAGACAAGGTTGGCTGGCCAGTGGCTCGAGTTGAAATAGACTTGGAAGCAACACAACCACTTTTTGCGGTCCACAGGCGGAGGACACGATCTCGGGAAAGAGTCCAGGTGTGAGTGAGATCTGTGGGTTGAGGAAGACTAGCTACGGAGAGTATTTCCGATGACGCGTTTGCACCAGGCTGAAGCCCAGGAATGTAAGAGGCGAAGGCACCAAAGAAAGACTTTGGCTGGCTGAGAGTCTCCAACCAAAGATCTACGAGTGCGGACTAAATACACATGCAAACTGAAGAGAAGAACACACACCATCGCATGTATCGTCCCCGATCCGCTCTGACTCTATACGAAGAAGCGAGCCATTCTTCAGTCCAATAGTTATGCAGTGGATTCCCTGCACTTGAACGACACCCCTAGAGAGATCGGAAACACTCTTGATGATGTACTCTCTGCACCAGTTCGCGGCCGCCTGATCATGCCAGAGGAGATTGGGATTTGCAGCCGGTAACACCAAGCGGTAAAGAGAACCAGTGATTGTGACCACTAGTAAATGGATTTCCTGCTCGGCAGCTGCAAGGATAGCTGGAGCGGAGAGAATGGGAACGGGGAAGACGAAACGAATTGGAGGAACTTGTGTCGACAATGAGATTAACTCCACAATCAAACCTCCATGAAGAACGCGTAAGAGAATGGATCCGACATGCTGTGAATGTACAATGGACGCGAAAGACGCGTGTTCGGGATGCAGATCTACGGCGGGAGTGGGTGTAAGAGTGGCAACATTTCGACGGGAGGACTGTAGAACGATTGATGGCGCATTGGCGGACGGAAAGAGAGAGGAAAGCTGGGTGGAAACCAAGATGGAACCAGCAGCCATTGCGGGACTGCACTCAAGGAAACTCACTCGACTCAACTTTTGCTTTGACCTCTCAACCATACCTGCCTTTTCGGGAACGAGCTCCTTTCCTCCGCACCGGTGTCATATTTCCAAGTCAAACATGTGCGGCTACAATAACCACTACCCGCAGACGCCATCCCACAGTTTACCGAGTAATCAACACAGTAAGGTTCATGTGTCCAAAAATTAGCCTGGGGGGGAATCAGAAAATTCGATGGCACCAAGGCTTGTGATTGGCCATTCACTGTCCGAGTGACAGCAAACGGTCGACTCAAATCTCGAAGGGCGCTTTCATAGACCAGGAAAAGCGAATCATCAGAGGAACCGCGACGTGATAGTCTTACCCGGTGAGCCAAGATGGGGGGAAATTGAATACACGAGCGGTCGCTGTTATTACACGGACATGACATCCAACACGTCGTTATTTGCCAAAATATTTGGTGATCAATCGTTCTACCTATAAATGTATGTTCACTTACCCAAATCGTCTTGCAAGCGGTACCGGCGTGGTGCTGCGGTGTCTAGACTAGGGAGTCACACCAATGCACGCCGGCTGGCCATGGAGCACAAGGTCCCCGCCTGAGATGACTCGAAAATCACACCGCTGGAGTGTGTCCGCTCACCAAGAGACGGAGAGCGCCAATGAGCCCGGCAGCATTCAGACGGTCATGTGAAATAAGGAATACAAACACCTGATCAGGACACAAACGAGGCCTCGTGAACCGGGCATGCTTAGCGACCCCAGGATTGTAAGAACCGAAAGGAGAATGCGCACAGCCGATGACATGATGGGAAGTGAGACTTCCGCGTTCAATGGCACAAACAACGATCATGCACATGCTCCGACTGGCCTCTTCCATACCTGGATCATATGACAGCCTGTAGGGATCGACAATTTCAATCCGCAAAACATGGATCGTCCCGCACCTGGACTCCGGAACACCTATGAACAAAGAAGGCATAATAAATTGTGCGTGAGTACAGTACCTACCTTGTGACTCCACCTGCTACACCCACTCGCGGAGCCAAGGCAAACATGCTCTTGTTGCGTTTAATACAGCTGGTACTAGAGAGAATCGACGGGCAATGAGTCAGACCCTAGCCAATGCGCGACGCATTGGCGGAGTATACCAACCAGCACAGGGCCCATCTGCATGGTGATAAGCCAGCGCCATCAACCCCATGCAGCGCATGATCGAGGGCGAGGTCCTATGTCCAGAGCGTCGCTACGCATAAAGGAAAACTGAAATTATATGGCGAATTTTGGCGACCCCAAAACTGTCAGCGGCAGGAACGCCTCGTGAAAAGACTGACGGGGTTTTAGCGTGTCAGCGGATAAACACACTGGGGCTCGCTCAGCTTGCTTTATGTCAACAGTTTGCAACTTTTTTGTCGATACATACCTAGTTATGTCTTGATTGTGTTCCGCAGAGAACGAGTGACTCGAGTTTGAGTTGCTGTGCTTCCCGATTCAGTGTCAACAAGTGATCTACATCTTTTCCGCCCCAAGCTTGGGTCCTAAAGGCATAACTTTCTAGCACGCGCCGTCATCATTGACGGGTTCTCCTTTTGATGCCTCTTACACCTCCGCTCCAGTCGATCCCGCCGTGCGTCCCTAGTGCCACTTCTCACTACACTGCACGTGAAACTGCTAACATGCGCGGTGACTACCACTTCACCGCGCACGAGCTCGCGATGAGCAGAACTACATGCCGATTCCTGTGATCGCCTCGTGCTGAACTAGTCCCACTCCGTTTGTCTTCTCCTTAGTCTCATATGATCCCTCGGACATCACCCTGACCTCGTTTCAGAGACATATATAAGGAGTCAATGCCTGCACCGTCATCCCAAAAGTACTCGCTATACCATTGAGACTCGAAGTCCACAGCCAACTACTTTATTCCCTGCCTACTCACCTACTTTTATCTCGCACTCGCCTTCTCATCCTAATTTGTCATGGATCAGTTAACATCATTCGAGGCTCTCCTCTTTCCATCTGATGGTCGGAACCCACACATGGTCGCGCTCACGACGAGCCCAATGTCGATGCCCGACCCTCATGCTCCCCACAGTACTCAGCCTCCTCGGATGCCACACCCAGAGGTCTACATGGACTACATCGCAGAGGGCCTTGGTCCCCGTGCATGGCATTATCATGTGAGTTGAACACAGTCAATCGCCCGGTTAGACGCCACTGATAGCTATCCCGAAGCTCGTTGAGGCACTTGACGGAATGAACAAAAAATTCGCGCAACCTTACGTGGTGTTCTACCCTGTCGTCTCACGTGACGGGATGCCCTTCCCCATTAACAAGTGCATTCGAGAGATTCAAGGGAGGGTCTTTCGAGAGGTAATCGCATGGCGCGGCAATATCATTGTTGCAAAGTACCGAGAGAGTCCATTCTCATCAATGGTTAACGGATCGATTGCCGATTTCCCAATCCTAAGGAATTACTTCATGACACACGGGGCGCCTCCTCAGGCAAGTTGGACTGCCGGCAATGTTAACACTGCTTATACTCATGGTTTGTGTTTGGCAGGCTTGAGGGAAAATGTAAAAATCCTCCACCTCCC
The DNA here is from genome assembly GCA_038090735.1 of Xerocomellus amylosporus. Classification (NCBI taxonomy): domain Eukaryota; kingdom Fungi; phylum Basidiomycota; class Agaricomycetes; order Boletales; family Boletaceae; genus Xerocomellus; species Xerocomellus amylosporus. Next base: position 90,477 of record JBBPNE010000006.1, on the reverse strand, counting down.
GGCGGCACCTATGCACGAGCAACATTTCTTCAGGGACTATGCTTATATGACCATTTATGACGCTATGAACTCCGGTCCGGTATAATCTAATGGCTCGATGATCACCCGCTCCATGTTTTCTTTGCATGTCCATCATCATTTTATGACAGCATCTTCTCAAAATTATAGTAGCTTCGCTTTTAATCTACAATTCCTGGTGCTCCGGTTTCCCATCGGCCGACGGACCGGGGTGGGCCCAAGGTTTGCCACCGTCATCTGATCCCTTTGTCGGGTGCACGGTCTGTTCTTTCTTGGAATTGCAGTGCTCTGGGACAGGGCTCTGGGGGTCGATGGGAGGATGAAGGACCTTCCCTATCTTGAAATATGTCTTGTGGTCCGCAAAGAATTTCTTCCAATTTTGTACGCCCTATCAAGAGTCAGCTAATGACTGCTATAAACTGATGCAACGAAAACCCACTTTGAGTTCTTGGTCCGTTAATCCTCGCAAGTCGTGTGTACGGTGCGTCGCAAAACACCCGGTCCCAAAGGATCTTGCCGCATCAACACCAGCCCTGCATGGCCCCACCGGTCAGGGTTCCGCGGAATAAGACAGCACGACGGAAACATACATGCTGTGGTATGAACCTCCAGGGCCGTAGGTTCGTTTATTACTTGAAACATCATAGACATCCTCATCAATCTTCACGCCAGTTACCTCTCCGATCACGTTAGAATAACGAAGTGGACTCACCGCGATGTATAGCGGCTTGGTTGGATCCGTCCCGTCAAAGGTGGCGAGGTAGGATTCCGAAAATAAGCGTCCGCTAGGTTCCTATACCTTAGTTTAAATATAGCAGCAACGCGAGGATGGACAGAGTGCGATCACCGGCCAATACGTCTTCAGCCTCGCCCATTTGCCATCATACTCCCACAGGAAACTGCCAGTGAAGAACTTGCCGGCCAGAGCGATCACGAGCAAAAGGTAGACTATGAACTTGAGGAGGCCGAGGAGGCCAACTTCTTCTTCAGCGGTTGGATCTCGTTCTTCCGGACCAACCTTTTCCCCTCGTGCAAGCTTCTCTTCGCGCTCCTTCTTGCGCTGCAGCCAGGCTTGGTGCAACCTCTGTTGTTCGAGTTTGTATTCGTGGTAGCTAGCGCACGACTGAACACTCGCAAAGATAGTAGCAGCCAGGCCACGTACACTAGAAAGGGTTGGTTCGCGGCCTTCTTTGACACCATCCTGTTAGGATCTCCAGGGTCTGGCACCATTTCTTCCGTTGGTTGTGGCTTTGGAGCATTGCCGCTGGGATTCCAGAGCCACGACATTTTGGGCGACGTTGACAGCAGAATACAATCGAGGCTTGGTGGGAATGGCGCAGATCACGGCAGCAATCTTGGCAGCAATCACACAAACTAGTCGCTCCTGGCTCACGACAAACTTTCAAAACGACTGGTAAGACAGCTAGTACGATACGACACCATGCTATAAAACACGAAAGCCATGAATTAGGAGTGCACCCGTGCAAAAGGCAGTAGGGATGCATATAATTATAAGGTAGATTGTACACCGCCTTGGAATGAAGACGTGGGCAGGAAGTCGTCGTGATGCAAATGATGAACAAGATGGAACTGGTGGGAATAGTGACAAGCATGGCGCGAGAGCCCAGGAAACTATACTGGATGATGCCAAGGAATGGTGAAGATTACTGCGAGTGAGGTATGAGGGCGGAAGCCCTAGGCTAAGAAAAGAAAGGAAAGTAACAACAAATTGGGTGATGAACGGATACCAAACCCAGTGCGAAAACAAAGAATGCGAGGATATCGTATCGTGGGGTAATAGTAGAGCAGAGTCTGCTGACGATAAAGAGGGTAAAAAAGAACGTGGTGGATTATACTCATGAAGTCGTGGAGGAACCAGAAAGTTGTTGCTGCCTCTGCTCTCGTTCAGTGGCTTTCGCGGAAACGGTGATGTACGCGCCACCAGTCTCTTCACTCCCTAGGCCAGGCGGAGCAGGAGGGCTTGTCAGAAACTGGATGTCGTCGGATGGATCACCTCCGAGCCATTGCTTTGCTTCGCTGAAGCGCTGAGTTTTGATGAACTGGACGATACATATATGAATGTGTTTCTGCGGTAAATACTTGCAGTGGCGTACCTTGGGTAGCGAGTCCATCGCCATCAAGCGGAGTACGTGAGTTTGAATGCGGGAATATAATTTGATGAGCATCTGCAGCTGGGTCGCATTGAAAGCACCCGCTTGGCTGGCATCAACCTGCCCGTCAAAGGTTTTACCGTTCAAGTTGGTCATCACCTCGCTCAGGTAACTAGCAAGATCAAGTCTCAGGCCATGATCGATATTAAGCTCGTTCTGACTTGATGGCGCGAGGTACTTGTTGTAGATCTGAAAAGCCGTTTGGATGAGCGATTCGTGATGTCTTTCCATTGCTGCTTGGCCAGGCGTCCCTTTCCCTCCACGGCCGGTGGGCACGTTCGCCTGGGCACTTGATGTGATACTGAACTTGCGCTTGAAATCTTCGACATCCATCCAGAAAGCAAGGTTTTCTTCGCAAAAGTTTGCTTTGAGGAATTCGCGGAAGAGGGCGCGATAGGATGGCTCTTCGAGGATTTGGTTCAGACGATCGGTGTTACTCTTGACACTCGCCTTCGCCTCCTTCGACTCTTTCGATTCGGCATAAACATTGTTGAGTCTCTCGGCCATAGAAATCCGGTGATGAATCTTAGCGTCTGCAGCACTGACGGTGGCCTCAGGTCCCAATTTGACCACACCCTCGATGGTACTCCCTTCCAACGAAGAGCGTTCGTGAAGATTGGTCACAGAGCTGTGAGGAGAGGACATGTGCTCCTCCCACTGGGCTACTCGTCTTCCTTCATCAGCTATTCTATAGATAGCCTTCGCAGTGCAACGGAATTCTCCATGTTGCTTGAAAAGATGATAAGACGAATTGTAGGGGTAAAAACACTGATGGACAGAACTCACACTAACGGGAGAGTTACCACCAGGAGCAGAACCTCGAACGGTGAAAATGATGGCAGAGTCATTGTTCTTCCTCTTATCGCTAACCAAAGTGACGAGGCCAAAGCGAACAAACTGTGCCGCCATCTCTGCGGCTTCCTCTCTCCCCACGACGGACGTGAAGTCGCATAGCCACTCGAGCGCAGAGACGGCAGCAAAACAATATTTGTGTACAACCGTTGCTTTTCCCACAAGAGGTTGTGCCTTTTCTTGCACGTCCATGAGCTGAACACCTTTAGATCGCTCGTGGTAGTCTTGAAATGCGTCTTGTGGTGCTACAGCATTTTGAGAAGGGTAGTTGGGCTGGCGCCCGACGAAGCGACGAAAGAGGGCAATTATTACGGACTGCGTGACGATGATCTCGTCATCGGCTGTCCGACGCTCGAGGTGAAGTAACTTGATACAAATAGGCTGCGATGCGAATACGGGCTGGAGGTGATCAGAATTGATGCCATTTTTCGAGATGAATCGCTCGAGGACGTGGAGACCTTTTGGCGTGAGGACATACGTGCCACGATCCTTGAATAAATTTGACCCCTGATCAGCGGCATTCTCGATCAGACGAGCATCCATGAAATGCTGGCACATCGCCTTCGCCATCTCGCGGGTCATAGAGAAGGTCGTCGTCGTCGTCGTCGTCACTATTCGTGATTTGTCTCTTGGGTCCGGCCCACGGTTGGACTGGGAAAATTTCAAGGAAGCCAAGTTCAGAGCTGCCTCGTCGCTAGAGAAGGGGGTGAGAAGATGTGAGAAGATGAAGGGAAGAAGGGCGAAAGGGATGAGCTCACGTGGAGAATGAATTCGGGAAGGTGCGGAAATATTGTTTGTGGGTTGTCAGTTGAAGTGACACGACGAGAGTCGCAAACAGATCGAGAGTGTCCTGCGGAAAGAAAGGTTAGTGCGGGAACAATGAGGAGGGGAATGAGATACCTTGAGGTAAGGCCTCCCGCGTTTGGTTGTCTTCATCATGTGAGAGGAGCTTGCTTGAGGAGAATAATCTGGGCGATCGGAAGACATTAGGGAAAAAAAGGAGGGGAGACAGGAATGGCTAAGGGATGGAAGGAATTACAAGGATTAAGCGGGAGGAAGTGGACGAGAAATGAAGGGAGAAGGGAAGAAATGAGGAAGAGGGACGTTGATGGGGTAGCACTGGCGGGGCGCTAAGCCTAAGAGAGTCGTAGCGTGGAAATGTGCAACCACTAATTATTTATTGTCTTCATATTTTTTCGCCGTGACTGCCGGTCGCCTCCCACAGCCGACAAGTGCTGTCGAGGCCAACTCGCTCAAAGGACGTATTCTGACTTTCAGTTGTCCTCGATGATGAGTTCTTTCCATCGGTCACTTAATAGCGGGTTGCTAGGCGTACGATCGTACGATCCGTTTTGTAACCTTGTCTTCCCGTTTCAGGCGCGTCCATGACTAGTGTGGCATGTCCGCTACTAGTTGGTCGTCTTTACGACAAGGAATCGTAAAGAGTGACGCTCTTTCCTGCAACAATGGACTCAATCCAGCCCGGTGAGCCCTCAATATCATATTCTCGCAGCGTTCATGACTCGTGATCAAGTCCCGCGAACCCACCGCGTTCATCAGCATGGATGACCATTCACCGATCCTCAATGCCGTGGAAGAACTTTGTGCCGAATTTCGTTCGTCCCATGTCAACATAACTGAGTCAAGTATCCACTCGCCTTCTCATGCACTCTCATGGACGAAGCTTCAAGCAACGTGCTTTCCTTTCACGGGACACGGTCTCCATCGCCCCGGAGAGTCGCCATGGGCGGCAACGTTCGGAGGGTTTTTGATGACGAGCGGACGTATTTTGCTTGGTGGTACCTAGTCACCAGCGATAGAACGACGATGTCACTAACCCCCCCCCCCCAGGACCAAAACTCCGACTGGCCTACCACTGAAGTTTTAGTGGGTATTAAGCTCCCCGGGCCCTCTATCTGAACGAGGTATCGCCACACCCCTCAGATTGTGACGGCACAAACTTTTAACCAAAGGTGACTAAAGGCTGCCACTAACTTCTCCGCGGCACTTGAAAGCTTGATGCATGGTCGATCACCAGAGCTTACTGCCAGTCTATCTCCAACACGAGGTTCTTCCCAATTGACACCACCGGACCGGTACTAAATGGGCCGAGACACGCCTAGCTACCGAGCTGCCCTCCTTCGCGGTTCCAGTGCGGCCTATGTCCGCATGTCAACTGCCAGGCGGACCCGCAGACTCACCGAAGGTAAAGAGTTATCCCGGCGCATCAGGCACATCTATCCAACTGTATGCAGATATTGTCTTGTGATTAACTCCCTTGTACTAATCAGCCGCGGCTCATAGATGAACGTTCGATGAACCGCTCTGTCGGTCAGTGCTGGAAATAATGAAATCAGTTGTATATGGTGTCACTGTTTCAGTTGAATTGGACTGTACTATGTATGTACTATGTAGTGTGGCACCGTACACGCACTTGGCCATTTTTGTTCTCAGGTTGTGGCAAAACGCACGACGGCCAGAACCTTGACGTTGGACATACCTTGCCTCACGCCCAACCTTCGGGCATCGTAAATCGACCCTCTGAGACCTCATAACCACCTCTCCCAGAGTCCAGCTGCGCCTACTTCCGTTCAAATATTTATATTCGCAGTCGCAGCGGTGGACGCTGCGATGACTTCTACCAACATTAACGTCAGTGATCACTATACAGGACAGCAGCCTAGACACGACAAATGTTATTCAGGATCCCACAGCAGTCAAGGCCCTTCTTGACCAATTGAGAGCTTCTCAACTGTGGCAGGACACGCTGAACCCCGAGTCGCATACCGGTTCAGAAAAACAGGCAGAGGTCCGTGAACCACCTCCAAGCGCGCCGGAAGATGCACTAGGCGAATCGAGGGCTCGATCATCTGATGCCGCTCCGCCAACTTCGGTAGCTTCTTTGCTTTCGCAATTGAGAACGTCGGTCAACACGCCGCCAGTGTCAAGTACACGCACAACCCATCAATCGACTCGAAGCATTCCTCGGCCATCACAGGACGTTCCGCCTACCGAGTCAGAGCACCGGACTCCGCGGCCCGATGTAGCAACGTCCTCCACGCTTGCAGTGCAGGACATCCGTTCCATATCATTCCAACAGGCGCTACCCCATCTGACACAACTTGCTAGCGATCCGGGGTTCCTTACTGCCGTATCTCGCGTACGATTTATCCACCGTACATATTCCCACAAGTTATTGAAGCGGCATCTAGCTGCGGCAAGAACAAAACGAGCTCGAGCAACAGTTGTGGGAAGAACGACAGGCTATACACAAGAAACATGAGGAAAAGGTCAAAGTCGCTCGTACCAAGTAAGTATGTAAAGTTTTTCGTAGTCTCTCCATTCATTGTCTCTATCAGAGCTACGTTGATTGGCGCAGGGTTATCAAAGCATGAGGCTGATGTTCGAGGCTATACAACTTGTCAATATGAGCCTACCTGACAAATTGTCGACACAGATGATGAACGACGCATACCGTAGAGATCTGCAGAGATTCGATAAAGAACGGGTGTTACTTGCTTGGGATGCTCTCATCCAACGGCAACAAACGGCACTGGAAACCCTCGGAGTCCCGACCATGTTCGCAACCAGTTCCCAGGCCGACTGCCAGGTAAGCATGGGTTTGTTGCATACTACCACTTGACACAAGGGGCATATCTTTTCCGTAACAGAAGCAGCGAAGGGTGGCCCAAGTTCTAGAAGGACTCTAGGGTAAACCAAGTGAATCATTCCACGTGTAACTACCTTCTCGAGGGAGTTACACTTGGATACGATATCTGAGCTTGGCATTGTCAGCTTTGCTCTTGACTTCGTCATCCGCATCACTCATTGGTCAGGAAGGTGTTAGGGAGGGGAGTTCGAGGCCAGTCCTGGACGGCGGAGACAGCGAGAGAAGAGTCAAACTACCAGAAGCACCTTCGTGGCGTTAATGTGGCGGGCGGCACCGTCGACACTATGTTGCCGTTTTTTTGGATGTTAAATATGGTGCTCTTTGGTTTCCACATCATACGCTCTTGAACCGAGACCTGAACCGAGATATGTGACGACATTCTGTCGAGGCCAGGCCATTGCTGAATATTGAATCTCGGTCGAGCTTATCAGTCCCACTGACTCCCACGTTAGTACCGCAGGGCCCGAGCTCGGAGCTCGCCGTGTGGCGCAGCCGTTGGTGACACAAGTCAACGTTGACTCATTGGTGAAGTTTGACAAAATGCTGCTTCTCTTCCATTAACTTGAACCCCGCCGTTACCGTGAAGTATTCACGGTTCTGGTTGACAAATTGCAGCAGACTCATCACCCACCCGATCAAAAATTTAGCTGGAACGTCGTCGGACATTTCAAGTTTCGCTGAACTGCGGCGAGTTACAGTAACACCCACGGTGACTTGAGCGTCGTCCCACGGCGGGGCCGGCGGTCTCGGACACGGTCCAAACGTGTGGGTCCGATACTGTCCGATATCACCCAATTCTGTCAGGCAACATCGGCTAGTGCGTGAGCTCTAAAAAAATGATCCCGTCACAGCTACACCACGGGGGGGCTAATGTCATCCTTCATATCTATACATAAAACTCATCCGTGCTAGGCGCTCATCGCTTCTTCTTGCGCTGTCTGGGTTGCATCGTTGTGCACCTACACTCTATATGCCTTCTGTCCAATTACCTTCATCCCACGACGACTATGTGTCGATCTGGTACACCACTAACTCGGCCTACGGGAACGTAGGAAGTTTTGACCCAGAGAAGCCGACGGTCGTTATACTGCACCCGCTCTTCCTCGACTCGAGCTGGCTCAACAAGCACTTTGATGATCCAAGATTGTCTTCCGAGTACAATTTGATTGCCTTCGACCAACGCACACAAGGTCGTTCGCGGTGCCGACCCAGTGCATTACACGACTGCTATGTAGACGCTGCCGACATTGCATCCGCGATACAAGTATGCCACGCTTTATGATTATGTCCTTCCTGCACTAACTGGATGGGTAGGCGCTTGTTTCACCTCCAGCTCATTTCCTTGCTTTCGAGTGTATATCTGTCAATTGTGTCCTAAGACTCACTGCACTGTGCGTCATTATGTTGCGTCTCGCTTCGAGCTAATCCTTTTTCAAGATGGCCAGAACTCGTCTTGAGCCTCACACTTTGTAATGTACCGCCACCAACGGAGTATGTTTCGGAGTATGTTTCAATGCGCCTACCGTCTCGTCTGATGTTGACATCCTCAGACTCCAGTGGGTTTTCAACGCATACGATGAACTCCTCCAATTGTGGTGTTATGCACCAGACTTGGATTCGTTCGAGCACGCCGGGAGCGAAGTCGTCGCCTTCATGACCGGTGAGGTAAGATACCTATGCTTCACTGCGGAGAGCGACCACTCATCCATGCCCACAGGTTGACAACACTGACCTTCAAGACAATGTGGGTGGACGTGGATGATGATGCTTTTCTTGGCTGACGGTACAGACAGTTGATTGCATACTGGGAGAAAATAACCCCCCCGGCGAAGCGGCTTCGTATTGTGGAACTCATAAACATTCTGATGAACGTGAGATTGCCATACTATTTTCGAGTATTTGAATCCGATATTCTGACATTTACAGCGAGCTGTGATTAGCAACAAGGAGCTTGCAAAAATTACGTGTCCAGTCTTTATCATACAGGTGTGTCATTCAAATTTATCGGCTATCTCGGCTGATTTTCTTTGCAAAGAACGAGCACAGTCCTGTTGCACCACTTATGTATGCAGAGAGCTTGAGGGAGGATATCAAAAATGCTACAGGTGTAGAACCTCGCTTCTATGTGATCAAAGGTTTGTATCTTAACTGTGCAAGGAGACGATGAGACAATTGCTTGTGTTAGGTGCCAAGGCTTGCATGTCCATTATCCCTGGGACTGCTTCTTTGGTAAATCGCGTCTTCACCGGATTCCTGTCTCAACTTCCCCGGTCGCGGTCGGATCTACGCCCTCCCGCCATCCCAACACTTGAACGCGCGAAGATGGCGTTACAAACACTTTCGGAGCTTGTTGGTGATCCGTCCATTGCTCGCCGAGATCCGAGATCATCACTTTCCTTCTCCTGTGTCACCCCAGAAATTGCCAGGAGTCAGCTTGAAAGCCTCAGGTTCTACTCAAAGGATATAGATAAGACCTACTGCCCGCTCGGCAGGGATGGCCGCCCGATACGAAAGTACGATGTTCCATTCCGCCCGAAAATAACATGCTTCTTACATCACGATCACAGATACTCTGAACGGAAACAATCATATCATTGGTTCCATGGGGATAGCCGGGGAATAAGCCATGTCGGTAAGTGTGCCCGCAGGATGTGTGCAGTCAATCTCTACATTTTTACAGATCCCGAAGTACTTATCGCTGCGCGTCAAAATATAAGATCCCCATCACCAGTGCGGCCCTTGGACGGGTCTTTCACTGCGAACGGGATTGATCTGGTAACGGAACCTGTTAGGCAAGACGCCCGTGTGCGGAGAACAACGGTAAATTCCACATCCGTCGAAAAACAGATCCTTAAGGGCGCGATGTCGAAAGTCGCCACACAAACCGCTTCACTCAAAGGCACCTCACAAGGCATCCCATTAACAAAGAATTACGTATAGTTCTGCGGGCTGGCTGTTGTGGAAATTTTATTCTTATATTTCGCTGTCTTGCTAACATCACTCCTTTACGATACCGATGTAACAATAGTGTTCACTCGACGTAGTATCTATTCAACCAAAGTCAACGACTAGGACATATTTGTACTTAGGATCATTTGGATCGCTCGGGATTCGAGATACTTGGCGAGAATACATTCAAATGGACAACCCATATATACCCCAGGCGACAGATCCACAAGTTGCGACCAACCCTAGATGCTTCCTTCCGCCATCTTAGCCTTGTAGTATCTAACCATCTCCTCTAACCCCATGCGAACAGTCCAGCGTGGTTGCCATTCTAGGGTTTCTTTGGCCCTCGTAGTATCAGGGCGTCTCCGCTTGGGGTCATCCGTCGGTATAGGCTTGTAAACAATGTCCACCCGCCGAGATAGTGTGACGCCGTCTTCCTGTTGCACCTTCTCGACTATCTCCCGAACTAGTTTTGCAAACTCCCCGATAGTGAACTCGTCGCTGTTGCCTATGTTGACGGGGCGCGACTCGCTGGAGTTCATCAATGCGATCAAACCGTCCACTAGGTCATGTATATACTGGAATGAACGGGTCTGAGTGCCATCACCATACACGGTGATGTCTTCGCCGCGCAGAGCTTGAACGATGAAGTTGGAAACAACACGGCCGTCAGAGGGATTCACTAGAAGAGTAGCGGTGAGCTCGAGCAAATACACGAACGACGAGTTACGGACTGCGAGGGCCTGGAAAACAGAATGAGCCAATAATGCCTGGCTAGAGAGTTGCGAGCATCTCACCATATGTATTGAAAATACGCGCCACGCGAACGTCAACACCGTCCTGATGTTGGTAGCCATACGTCAAAGTTTCGGCGACGCGCTTCCCTTCATCGTAACAAGCGCGAGGTCCTATAGGGTTGACGTGGCCCCAGCTCCAGACGGGTCAAGACGACGCGTGGTTTATGACAGATAATACTTACTAGTCCTCGGGTTGAGGGTGTACTTGAGGGTCACCGTATACCTCTACGAGGGATTTAGGAGCACACTAGTGGGCGAAGCAGAAGGACTGACCAGAAGTACTAGTTATCAAAAATCTGGCCTTGGTCCGCTTTGCCAGACCGAGCATGTTGAGTGTTCCCAGGAAAGACGTTTTCAAGGTCTTTACCTCATTGATCTGATAATGAGGAGGTGAAGCGGGACATGCAAGGTGATAAATTTCTGAAACACCAATAAGGGTGGGATGTACACGAAGGTGGTCATTGACTCACGATCACACTCGATCGTGAAAGGTTCGACTATATCGTGACGGACGAGCTCGAAGTTGGGATGACCGACCCAATGGTTGACGGTGGTCTTCGACCCTGTAAAAAAGTTGTCGAGGACCGTGACATCATGCCCCAGGAGCATGAGACGATCGACGAGATGGGACCCGACAAAGCCGGCGCCACCTGTAACGAGGATACGCTTCCGTGCTGAGGGAGAAAGAAGTTTTACAGGGGGGAACCGAGAGAGGGTGGTATAAGAGATGGCATGTGTGTCTGGGTAATAAATAGACTTTGACTGGAATGCGTTTGGACCTTGAGTGACAGGGGCCTCTTCGATCTCGTTTTTGGCATCAGGTCGAGTTTCTGACGCAGAGACAACATAGTGAGGGCGAAGGTAAAGCGAGCGGAGGACATCGATGGGGACCTCGCTGTCGAACCCAAAGCGCAGAAAACCGACAGACTTGATCTCTTGGCCATTCTTATCCAAGGAACGGGTCTATCAAATAAGGGTTAGCGTGCAAGGACAGAGAGAGAGAGAAAACGGTACAAATTCGGGGGACAATAATTGGGACATGGTGGAAGGGTGGGGACTCGGACTTGAAAAGTTAGGCGCTTTTAAGGCTGCAGGAGCGTGTTCGGCTCTTTGCCAGGGCGAATATATGAGCACAGCCACTCGATCAATTTTGATGCTATCAGGATAAACTCCCAATTTCTATTGGCGATTATGCCCCGAACGCAAAGACTTCAGAGACAGCGACGCGATCCCCTCCTCACTCAGCTCGACGGGGACGAGCTTCAAGCAAAGTATGGTCGTGTCTCTGAACCTGGCAAGCGAAGAAAGTCGCAGAGACGCTCCGCAGAAGATGACACCGACGAGGTACTCCATGGATCCTCAATCGTTATACGAAGAGGTTAAACAGCCCGTCAGGTCATTCTCGATCCAAAAACATCCCGAAAAATTTTCGAGCTTGCTCGCGACCAGCAAGAAGAGCTCGAGATGCCAGACGATCAGGACGATGATGAAAACGAGGCTGCAGATCCACGCAATCTGCAACCCCAAATGCGCACAGCAGACGATTTGTATGACCAAACCGACAGCGAGGAGGCTGAGGACACGAGTGATGGTGGCGACGCCGAGACTATGTTCGTAAGTTCGCCCCGCTGTCGCTCCAATCGGCCCTCTCATGTCAAACAGCAACTCGATTCCGCCGATGTCCATACATTGGATACACTGCTTCCACCCAACTCGGGTGAACGGCGTACTCTAGCAGACGTTATCTTCTCCAAACTTGAAAATAGCAAGACAGGAAACGTTAGCGTGATCCAAAAAGTACAACAAGGTTATTCCCCCTTTAACTTCCGCACTTCAGATAGCTTCTTACGTGTGTCGAAGACAAGGAACATCCTGATCCGGCTCTAGGGCTTGACCCCAGATTGGTTGAATCATATTCAAAGTATGTGCATGCTCCATATGGACGGTTCTGCATGTAACCTCCCCAGGCTCGCGATCTTTCTCCGTGGATACAAGTCTGGTCCATTGCCAAAATTATTAAAGATCATACCTTCTCTTCCTGCTTGGGCGCGTATTTTAGCCCTCACAAATCCCGAACAATGGAGTCCCCATGCCTGCCGAGCTGCTACGAGGATTTTTGTCTCCACTATGAAGCCCCCACAAGCTCAGCTATTTTTATCTGTTGTATTGCTTGACGCAATACGAGAGGATATTCAATCCAACAAAAAGCTTAATGTACAATACTACGAGTGCCTGAAACGTGCGTTGTACAAGCCTGGTGCCTTCTTCAAAGGCATCGTGTTCCCGATGTTGGAGGTACGCCCGTTCACTCGCCCTCGACCCTCTTATTCATTTTATTCACCCTAGGGTGGGTGTACCCTTAAAGAGGCGGCTATCATAGCATCCGTGGTTGCTAAGAAGAAAGTCCCTGTCCTTCACTCAGCTGCAGCATTGCTGCGTATCGCACAGATGGACTACACTGGTTGGTTTTTGTGGATTTCAACCAGAGTCTTATAAACCTTCTTATAGGTCCCAACTCATTGTTTATCCGGGTGCTCATCGACAAGAAGTATCAGCTACCCTACAAAGTTGTTGACGCACTTGTGTTCCACTTCATCCGTCTTTCGAATACTTACAAAGCTTGCTCCCGTGGGGATACCGAAAAACTTCCGGTGCTTTGGTACCAGAGCCTTCTCGCTTTTTGTCAAAGGTAACGCTAGCCAACTCACGTACAATTGCTAGTTCACCGCTTTCTTTAGGTATTCACCTGATCTGACGCTGGATCAGAAGGACGCCCTGTTGGACGTCGTCCGGGTGAATCCCCACCCTCAAATTGGTCCAGAAGTACGGCGAGAGCTGGTAAATTCGGTAGCAAGGGGCGAGCCACGGCCGGATATGGTCCAGGACGTAGATATGTCATGACAACCTCTTTCACTCATGAATGTGATCTTGTATTTCAGCTATCTAGGTGGAAGCAAGATTACAGCCTTTCCATATGTCCTCCGCCCGAATCGATCCTCAAATTGTCGACGAAAGAGTCGACGAAAGAATGAAATTATTGAAAGCCCCGGCTGATTTTAAAAGTTGCTCAATGCTACCATCAAGTATCCCCTTAGACTACTCATTAGCTTGGCTGTCTTGTTGGCACTTTGAGTTGTGTTCAGCCGATCTTGGATTCTTTTCCCTAGAGCCCGGCCCAAATTTGCGCAGAGTTTTGGTCGGAATCCGCTGTCGACGACGACAAGCTAAAACACTCCTCATCATTCGAAGCAACGTCGGATGTCAGACAACATGGGATGATCCTGCCCCAACCAACCCCATCTACTGTACAGATACAAGTCCCCCGAAGCACCATTCACTCGGACCTTTCAATAGACCATTTGTTGGCTGGCAGTATACGTAGCCTTTTTTTCTAATTGATAGCGGACAACTTAAGATATTCGAAGCCGGAACGATATCCACCGGTTGCGCTTTTGCCAGCTGGGATGCCCATTTCTCACCATTATAATCAACGTAACGGTTGTGGGGCTCATTGTATTGGTCTCTAACGCGCTGCTATATCTCGCGCGGGGGACTGAGTAAGTCGAAGTTCGAGTTAGCCACTCAATGCCTCTACTGCTTCCATCGACGCAAAGTGAGTCACAATGGAGAACGAACCAACCTCTGCTTTCCATTATATTTGGGCCACAACGACATTGATCATGGGGGCTAATCAGCTTAAACGTTCATCCACACATACAGGATGTACAATTGGTGAATAGAAACAGAGAGGCGACACGCAATCGAATGTCCACCCACATATCTGCTAACGTGACTTCCTTCTCAACTACATGGTACCCAGAGATTTCCTGATCCAAGGTTCCACCACCTCAGCTGCGATCTGGTCAGAGTTGCGTTCCATGAAGAACATGTGTCCATTTCCACGGATCCCAATACTTTCTAAGCGGATATGTGTGACAGTCACACCAGCCTCCTGGAGGAACTGAACTGTGAAGTCGTCATAAACTGCATGGTACCCTGCTTCTGACGTGACAACAAGGACGGGAATCCGGGTCAGATGGACCAGTCGCCGCGGCGGGAAGGATTGCTGGAGGGAAGTATAGTTCTCTCCCTCGAAAACCACAAACGGTCGTAGGTCAGAAGCCGATAAAACAGGTGGACTGAAGGTGAGGGGAATGTCAGTCAGACCATAGACACGCTCTGGATTTCTCTTGAAGATCGCGTTTTGAAAGGGTGGACCATTGGGTTCAAGAGCGACTATCGCTTTAACCAAGTTTGGACGAGCATCGCCCAAAATCCATCCAAGATACGCAGATTGTGAGTGGGTGACCACAACGGCGGGCTGAGTAGAGTCAGAATAATCAGTCTGGACAACTAACCAATAAGATGGTCACGAACTCCTATTCTGTCCAACAACTCCGACCCAGATGCTTTCATGAGCTCGGAAACTTCAACTGCGGAAGTGAGACCAGGAACAATAGAACGATAGAAGGCGTCGAAAACTGGGTCGCCCTTGGACCCACTTCCGAGCCACTGCGTGTGCAAGGTAGCCTGCGGCCAAAGGTCATACTCTTTCGTGGCCGTAAATCGTGACTCCATCGACCATGTAGTAAAGGTACTCGTCGCGCCATCAACTCTAGACTGCCACGCAGAGCGCCCTCGAGCGGGTTGATCGACAATGTACACCTGAATTCGGAATCATCGTGAGATCCCTTCCCACCTGTCGGGGGCGACTTTACCTCATAACCCTCGTGCAAGAAGTAGTCCGACCATCCGGGTCGCCCATCAGGTGTGTTCAGCCAGTTTGTGCCTGTCGTTCCATTCCCATGAATGAAAAGGACCGGGATACTGCGAGTAACTTTTTCTGGTGTCAGGTGCTCGACATACATTTGGCCATGGTGAATCGAGGAGGAGCCACGAGGGACGTAAGTGCCGCCAACATAAAAGTACTTCCTCGTGTGCAGAGCTCTACGGTTGGCTTGAGGGCCACCCACTGAAGAGCGCGGTTTTGCCTTGCTCACTCGAGCACGCCTTTGAAGACGACATAGGAAATATAAGTTCAGGAGGACGCTCGTAGCGACGAGTAGGTTCAGGCTGTGCCAGTCAGTGAATGAGATCATAAGCCCAGGCCTAAATAACTAAGAGTCTGAGACTCGGAGGAGCGTAAATAATTAGTTACCCGAGTCGCTGACACGACCCTTGCACCTCGGGCTCAGGCCCAAAGGCGGTGACAGTCCCAACGAGTGATGAGCTGCCAGATCCCTTAGGATTCGAGATGAGGCTGGCAGCCGACTGGATTAGTGCAATTCACTACTAGACGTCGACCGGACCAGGACTGCCATCACTATCAGTTAACCTTTCTCCTCTTCGTGCGTCCGCTCTCGCCGCTCGGTGCTTCGCGGATGGCACCCAAAACTTCTGACATTTGCCGATCTCTGGACCATTGGGCTTCATGTACAGAAACACGACCCACTGCCGCTTTTTTTTTCAACGTAGCCTTGAAGACTGCGTCGATTTCATCCTCGGGCGCGTCGCATTTTTTCAAAGATTTTTGCAACGTCGTTGCAACTGCCGGAGGGGTCGGTTGTGGTTGAATGGAAGGGCATGTGGAACTGATTTTGTTGTTTGATTGGATTGTTCTCCACTCCTCCGGTCGTCGCTGTAACAAGTATAAGTTGAGGTTACGAGCGAAGAACTTCCCATAGAAGGACGCGGCGAGGAACTGCTCGAAGGGAATTAGCGAGCGAGCAATTTTCTCCTATGGGGTAAATGAGATTCACATCACACGGAACACCCTAGACGTACTCTCAAGTAAGGATCTGCAAAAGCCCAACAACGATCGCCGATTCGGCTTCCTATTCGGTCATCAACGAGAGAATGATAGTGCCCGACCAGAGACATGACAAATCGTCGTTTGGCTTTGAATGACACGGTCGGTGACTCGAATAGGACGTCGAGAACACGCGAACTCGTCGAGTTATGAGCTATGCGTATAAGGTCCTCCATGGAGAGTGAGCTAACGCTATCGGCAGGAGATGAGCTCTCATAGACAAATGGTATTTGAATGTGCAAACCTATCAACGACTGTTGAACAATATGGTTCGTCGAGCCTCAGTAGAGATTGCAAGATGAGGGCGCCCTGTATTTTGGGTTCTCTTTGATTGTCAGCTTGATCCTTACGACCGTGTTTCTTGTGGGCCATATCTAGCAGGGCTGTTGGCGCGGGAATTGCTTGGTACTCCTTCAGAATCTTTAAGAACACATGGCGTGGAGTATCAATTGAACACACCTCTAATGACTTCAAGAGGAGCAAACATGGAACAAGATTACTTCTGTTGTCTGGGTTCGAAACACCGACGGCAGTGGAGACAGCCTAATTGGAGTTAATTCAGAAGTTTACCGGAGAATACGAAAGGCTGACCTCACAGGCACCTTTTTGGTGGATTCCAAGATAACGGGACCTATCTATCAAGGCGCGCAGAACCCCCGTCCTGGAAGCCTCTGTGGGCTATATATAAGCGAAAGTGATGATTCTTATAAAACTAGACTTGCTAATTAACTTGCTCCACGATGATTTGAGCTCTTCGAGGGTATCGCCAAGCTGTTTGCTGTCTTGGCGCTCAACAGCTTTCGCGACAACGAAATTCGCAACTGGGTGGAGTGCTAGCCGCGCAAGTTTGCCCTCGAAATACGTTGACCAAAGTATATTGAAGACTTGTTCGGGACATCGCGATACTAATGTTTCCAACAAGTGAGAGGAAGTAGGATCCCTGAGCAGTGTAACAAGGTAGTCGGATGATTCAATCGAGGCGGTGGGATCCTCATCTACATTCGATATGTAGGAGCGAGTGAAGATGAAAGCAATCACGTACGGTATGCCTTGATCATTCCAACCAGAACTCGATCCATGAGGGAGTCAGGAGATGACGCACTGCCATGATCTACCTCAATCTCCAGGACAAGCTAAATTTACCTATAATGTGGATCAGGAATCCGAGGATTAGCACAGAGTGCTCACCTGTAACAACGGGCTAGCGATTTTACTGGCAGCTAATGCCCTAACTTCATTTGCATCGAGTCCATCTCTTAAGATTCGCAAAATTTGGTTGGCAGCGTTTCGAAACGACCCAGGTATTGAATCACTCGAGGTATGGGTCTCCTTGCCTTTGTCATTAGAAAAGACAGATTTCATGAGACCCTGTTTTGCCTTCCACGACATACTCTTTTTAGATCGCACAGACTTCCCAGCTGAATCCTCTGGGACTACAGTTGGACACAGCAAAAGAAGCAAAGAACGCAACACATGCGATGCAAATGGATCCATGATGAGTGAGTTGAAGCTCGGGCTAACTTCCTGTGGAGAAAAGTCAAACCTTGAGAGCGCAGATGAAGCAGACTGTTTACCTCGCAAATGCCTAGGACAAGTTGGGTGAGCGACCTTAGCTCGCCGTTGTCCTCAGAAGCAGGGACATCATCTGGAAAGATATTATGGACCTGCGAATGTCTCATCATGGTCGCTCTGATGGAGATAAAAATAAGCCCATACCTCCCGAGAGATTGTATCAGTGGAAACCGATAATAAAGTCTGGCAGACATGCGAGGCAAATCTGTGTTTGAAGAGCACTTCAAAACTATCTCCAACCGGTCAGCTTGTACCACGAAGATGGAACAGGACGAGGACCCACGAGCCGCTTAGTCTGTCCATCAAGACTCGTAACACAAAGTCGTCCATTGAATATGCCATTCTCTCCAGTATAACAGAACAATCCGGATCTGTAGCAAGCTGCTTCTCTTTCCCTGACATCTCACTAAGAGCTGCGACAAAGAATACACGTTTTGCTTTAGGATATGCCACGGTAGTTGGTAAGAAATGGGTGTCGATATCGGAAAGCACGCACCTTCATTGGGATCGAGGTCGCCATCCTCATCCACTGACCGGGTTCGGTCTTCTTGCCAGGATTGAATCTGTTCGTCGACGGTGCGGAAGTACGCCTTAACGTCAGGGTCAACATATCCGAAAGGTGCTTCTGGGTGTACGTCCTCTGCTTCGCGAGTAGACACTATCCAGGATGGCTCGCTAGAATTATTGGGGTGGTCATCTTCTGGTTCTTGTTTTACCTGACCCCTGGGTAGGACTTGATGCTCCGCTTTTTTATGTTTCTTTCCGCGCTTTCGAACCTCTCTGGGCATCCTGGATGCGCTGAAGATGTTCAGAAGAGTATGTGATGACGGTGCAACACCGTGACCGAAACAGGCAATAAAGCCTTTATCTACCCCGATTTCGAAAACCTCGAGCCTCTCACCGATCTAATCCGCGACACTGATTGCCCTCGATAGTCTGTGGCATGGCGCCTGCTTCTTGTGCTTTATGCCAGAAGGCTAAAGCTATCCTGAAGAGGCCGAAGACTGGACAACAGATATGCAAAGAATGTTTCTTCTTCGTCTTTGAAACAGAAGTTCATCACACGATCACCGAAGCGAAGTTGTTCAAGCCAGGTGACAAAGTTGCCATCGGCGCATCTGGAGGGAAGGGTATGTGCTGTCTATGCTTGTGTGGGATCAAAGCATTGCTCATGTCCAACATCAGACTCCACGGTGCTCGCATATGTCATGAAAACCTTGAACGACCGATATACTTACGGTCTGGATCTGTATTTACTCTCAATAGACGAAGGAATAACAGGCTATAGGGATGATTCACTGGAGGTGTGTATACTCTATGTCGTCCTTGATGGCGCTGACGTCACTCGAAACAGACAGTGAAAAGAAACCAACAGCAATATGATTTGCCTCTCAAAATTCTTACTTACGAAGAGCTCTATGGCTGGACAATGGACGCGGTCGTCTCTGAGATAGGCAAGAAGAACAACTGTACATTCTGTGGTGTATTTCGACGGCAAGCGCTCGACAGAGGTGCCTCTGCTCTGAAAGTTGACCACATTGTCACTGGCCACAATGCAGACGATATTGCAGAGACAGTGCTTATGAATGGTGTGTGCCATTTTATCGTGGAATATTCACGGCTCAAGGCGTACTGCAGTAATGCGCGGCGATATCGCTCGTCTCGGGCGATGCACATTAATCTGCACGCAGGGGGAGGATAGTATCAAGAGGTCCAAGCCCTTCAAGTATGCGTATGAGAAGGAGATCGTCATGTTTGCGTCTATTACTTATCAAGTATACGTCATCTCATTTCTGCAAGGTATGCATACTTCAAGAAACTCGACTATTTTTCAACAGAATGTATCTACTCCCCGGATGCATACCGCGGACATGCCCGAACGTTCCTCAAGGACTTGGAAGTTGCTCGCCCCAGCGCAATCATCGATATAATCCATTCTGGGGAAGCATTCGAATTGAGGGAGGAGGTGAAGGCAACACAGAAACCACAACGTAAGGCTGGGTGTTGAGTGACCGGATCTGGGGAGGTTGATAGTTTTTCAGAAACGTGCAAACGCTGCGGCTATATGTCCAGCAACGAGCTGTGTAAGGCGTGTACACTCCTGGAGGGTTTGGAGCGGGGCATGGCAAATTCGGTGATAGTAAGTTCAACTTCACCTTATCCTTATCGTAGAGACCATCTGTTCCAACACATATTTCACAGACTGACAGAGGCAGGAAAAAGCTGGATGCTTTAGGTCCTGCGCCAGACAATCTACGAACCATCCCTCAGTTTCGGTCAACACACCTTCCCGTTTCCGTCGAATTGCCAAAAACAGAGCAATAACATTTCATTAGTTACGGTTCTTTGCGCAGAGTCGAGTTTCCGTGAAACACTCAAGGCAACTTTACTCAACATTAGATCGTTATCGACTATTCTAGAGTGAGGGGAAAGAATGCACATGTTCTATGGTAATGTACTGGCTAACCATTCGCTCTAGCCAGATGGCGATGTTCTTCCTTGGACGTCACAGAAAGTCTTCAGAAGACGATCACAGTTTTCCAACAACTCTTTTGTTTGGGCTTCCTCTTCCTGGGACTGGACGAGTCTAGTCGTTTCGGTATACTCACGACCCCACCGATCTGTCTTTGAAATGTGGACAGTACCTGGCTCAATAGTCCCCTTTGGATTCGTCGAGCTCCCGGATCCACTGATGCTGGGTGAAGGTGCAATGTCAACAAGTGACAAATGGACTGCGGATATGGCTGCCTTGAAGATGTCAATGGGATGGTTGGTAGATCCCAAGAGTCTTGCCTGGCGAGATGCACATTCAACGAATGTACCGCTGGATATTTCATGTTACTCACGATGTAGAACGCCGCGAACATACATAGCGACGTGAATGTTCCCAGAATGGCAGTAGCTATACTTGTGCCAGCTACTCCGGGATATGCTATGAGGTGTCTCACGGCTGGTGTGCCATCTAGTTGGCCACGAATCGCCTCTCGATCCAAGTGTAGAGACACCATGTTCATCTGGTACTTGGAACATTCGTATGAATGTTCCGACTTGACTAGTTGCCAATCTTTTGGGTCATAGAATTCGGGACTGGCTTCGTGTGATGACATCCACACTACTCGGGCACCCGTGGCTGCCGAGTACTTGGCTAACATGGGTTCCATGGCACGGAACTGGACTGGAGATCAGTTTCACACGATCGTGATTGCTGGAGGACGCACCAAAGCATAGTGTCCGAACACATTACACTGCCATACCCAGCCCAGTCCATCTTGGCTCGTGTCTCCAACGCCCTGAAGGTAGTATCTCGGAGTAGTGACTCCTGAGATCCAGTTCGTTAGGAGTTGCTGAAACGCCAGAGGCCAGATAATCCTCTTGAAGCAGGCTAATCCTGCGTTGCAGATGAGGTGTGAAACGTATGGATAACTACGATGGGTCAGGTTAGCGGAAGTGACCTAGGCGTACATAAAAACCTACTTCTGAGCTATCTCGTCTGCAAAGTGAAATACGCTCTGAATGTCGGCCAAGTCAGTTATATGCACCGCTATGTGCAGGTTTTTCCGAAATATCTCGGCGTGCCCATCGTAGTCGGGGGAGCGCTTGGCACGGCGGACTAGTTCGTCTGCAATGTCGCAGAGTTTAGCTCGAGCAGCTTCCGCACGCTGTTTACTTCTGCAGGCCAATATGAGTGTGAGGCCATCGCAGTCCAGTTCCAGTTCATTTGAAACTGGGTCTCGACTTCCTATTGACAACTGGAAAAGAAGGCGGTAGCAAATGCCAAACCCGACACCGCTGCGAGCGGTTTCGCAGTGAGTTGCAGAGACAGTGCACATAAATAAATTTCCCGTACGTGTTGGCACCCGTGACGATGATGATTGGGCGTAAGCTTCTTGAGAGCATGGTCCAAACGAAGTAGTCAAGGACGCGTTACATAATGTACTCCATTCGAAACGAACATGGTACGATTTCAAATGCAAGTTTAGACGGACGTGACTGGCAATGGGAGCGGTTCGGACATCCGCACTTATCCCCAACTACTTTTATGTTCCCCAGCCAAAATGTGCATTTGTGCAGTGAGAGATGTCATGCGTATTCAACACTCAAGTACCTCAGCCAAGCAGAAGAAGCGCCCGAGGACTATACATCATTTTTCTTTTTCTTCTTCTTCTTGGGAGAGTCTCCAGTGGGGGCGGGTGCTGGGGATTTTTCAGCCTTGAGTGCTTTCTTTCTCTCTTTCCTTGCCTTCCGCTCGGCTTCCGTCTCGCCGTTCTCCTACGCCTGCACTCAGCGAGCAAATACAGACGTCGCCGACAAAAGCTAACCTTGACTTCATTGGCATCTGTTTGATTATGTCCCTCACTTTCTCGCCGTTTCCGTTTTTTCTCCTTCTTATTTTCTTTTGACTCTCCGTCAACTTCCATCTTGTCAGCGTCCGACTCAGTTGCCCTCTCTTTCTCAGCCTTCCGCTTCGCTTTCCGCTCTTCTTTCGCTTTCTTCTTCTCAGCCTTCACGTCCAGGGCTACTTGAATTGCTGTCTCTATTGGCTCTCGTTGTGCAGGGACGAGGTCAACAGCATCCGCAGCTGTATTATACGTCTTCGTGTCCCCTTTCATCGTGAACTTTTGTTGCTTCTTGCCATCATCAGCGTATCGTCGAGCACCAGACACGTCGCTTTGATGTTCTAGGGCGCGCAACCGGGACTCCAATTTCGCACGATTCTCGAGACCGATAGATGGGGCTTGATCCTCCGACTTGCCGTCAGCATCGGTAAGAGCATCGACGCGAATCGAGAGCGCAGCTTTTGTTGCAACCATACGCGCCATCTATAACATGCATTCACACGTTGAATTAAATCAAAGTCTTGGGCTCACCTTTCCCTTGAGCTTTGGAGGAGCTTGGCCGATCAACGACGCCTAATGGACTCTGTATTCAATCGGGGGCAAGAGTACGGAAATAAATACCACGTACATGGTAAATCAGTCCGTATTTTGGGGTATCATGTTTTGTTTTAAGTGCACGAAAGAGTGCTTTCTCAGCACCAAGAATTTGAACTGTGGAAGCTGGATACTTTGCCAGGCTCAAAAGGCTCCCAGCGTGTGATATCAGCCTTGCACCGACAAGATCGCCAACGAGAGCCGTGAGATTTGGGGCCACGGCATTCATGCGATTGCGCAGATATTCTGCAAGTTGGGCACGGTACGCAGAAATGGAGATCACCTGGTCACACAGAGCGTGTATGTGCGATATGTCGCTGTCTGAAATCTCTGTACCCATTGAGATTTCAGCAGCAGCTTTGAGGACCGCCTCTAGGTCCTCCGGTAAAATGGTTTCGAATGATGTCGTTACTGCATTGCTACGAAAACCCATAGCTCGGACGACTTTTGCATATGCGAGGTTGTCCGATATTATTTTAGCCATTTCGGGGAAATGCCACCCATACCATTCCTTCGAGGTGTCAATGATAAGCCCGACCTGAGTATGCAGTCTACCCACTTTAACACGCATGGAATATATATTTATTTCCTTGTCCAGGTCGTCAAGGAGGGCAATAGCTTGCACTATCATCGTGTCAACTTTGTTCGGAGAGAATTTTAGCTTGAAGCTGAGACTTGCATGAATAACATGATGCCCGCCATCATGGTTAGACTTACCGGGATAATGAATGACTTAAACCCAAGCTCATGGTAGCAAGGTCCTTGGGGTCGAGACCATCCATCAAGGCTGCTATTTGGGCGCGAATGCCTCTCCATAGGTCGCTATGGTCATCAGGTGACAACGCGGAGACCTTGATCCCCAGCTTCTTCGATATAGAGTGGGCTGGAAGGCATATGAGCACACCCGACGAAAGATGGTTGTTCCACACACCTAAGCGGGGATCTATCACCACTAAAGATTCCTTTCCCTTGCCTTTGTCCACGACTTCCTCCGACAAGAACTTCTTCAGACCTTTCCCCAATTTCCCGTCCTGGACGGCTGTGAGATCCTCGACCGCAGTTGCCGTCGAGGTAAAGCGATGCAGAGCCTTTAACTTGAGCCTTTGAAGGCAGCCCGACACGTTAGTTGCTAGACGAAGGTGGACTTGAGATGAACGCACAGTTTGTTTGCTTTCTCTGGTGTCTCAAACTCCCTGTATAGATCGGCCGAATCAAGTTTCGCTGAATCGCTCAGCTTGAAGAGGCAGTAGCCCATAGCCGTCTCGTACAGGACCAACATTTTGAGATATGAGTCCTCGAGAACGAGGTACGAATAATGAACGATATCCCTGACTAGTGTGCACCTGCACGTTTTTTCAAGCGTGGTAACTTGCCCCGCAAAAGGCAATCCGGAGCGAGTAGCGTTGGGTTTGATCGACTCAGCCGGATCAGTGTCGGACCTAAGTAGCATGAAGTTCAAGTTCAAGACCTTGCTATCGTTCGCTCTCCTCGGAGCTGTCGCCCAGGCGGTGTCCCAGAACCACCTCATCGTGGACAATGCTACCAGCGAGGTCTATTTCAGCCCAATGATGCCGATGAACCTTTCTACCATCGTGTCTGAACAGTCTTTCACAGCGCTTTCGCATCCTCGCTTCCCCCACCACGGTGTTCGCATCAAAAAGTCAACCTTTTGCGACCCGACTGTATCGTCAGTCTACGCTAATCATTTGTTTCTTCTCGACGCTCATTGTAATCAGTGTTTATACCGGTTACTTGGATGTCGACCAGGGTGCCAAATACTTGTTCTTCTACTTAGACGATGTCATGATGTGGATCAATGGAGGTCCAGCCCCCCTTTCTCCGCAGACTCGAACTCATGAGTTAACACACTCCGGGACCAGGATGCACCTCTTCCCTCGGTCTGTTGTTTGAACTAGGTGCGGGCCCTTCCTGAAATCCTTATTAACGGAACAACGAGGCCAATATCTTATTTCTCGATCACCCATGAGTCTACCAGCTCGTGTGATCATCGAGAAGAAGGCTTTCACGATGATCGTGGTGTTGGAGTTGGGTACTCTTACGCCGACTTCGGTGAAATTGTCGAGACAACCAAAGAAGCCGCTCGTAATGTCCACGCATTTTTAACCATCTTTTTCGAGACTTTCAAACAGTTTGCTGGGCGGAGCTTTCATCTGTCTGGGGAATCATACGCGGTGAGTAGATTCGTTGAGCCCTCATGATGTACATGGTAAAACATGACTGTGCGTTAGGGCCGTTACCTTCCCGTGCTCGCTAGCGAGATATACGGTCAGAATGTCGTCGCAGAGGCTGAAGGACGTGCTGTCATCAATTTCCAAAGTGTCCTTATTGGAAACGGTATCACAGATTTTTCGACGTAACTATCCGATCCTTGTCCTTACGCACCGCTGCTGAACTCAGGCATGTCCAGTGGTGTATCTACTTTAGATGTCCCCTTCCAATCTATCAGCAACTGTGTCAAAATTAAGGTAAGCGAATATCTTCTCCAACTCTGTTATCACCCAAGTGCTCGCCTTTCAGAGCTGCCAAAATGCCAGGAAGTGATGCATAAATATTGCATCGACCAATTCGACCACATTGGTTGCGGATCTACGGTAGAATCATGTGACAAACATATTAGAGGGCCTTACTATGATAGTGGTGGGTCTTGCCCCATCGCAAGCTTGCATCAACTTAAAATCCGTTCAGGACGGAATGTCTACGACGTGTCTATGGCTCCGTGTCTCCTCTATTTCGTACCCGCGTCGTTGAACTTGCTCTAGGTTTGCGAATCACAGGATCTTTGCTATCCTGAGGAAGCCGCTATTGCAGAATTCCTCAATTACCCTGGCACACGTGCCATGCTACGTGCTGAAAGCCCTGGAAATTTCTCCTTCTGCTCCGACGCAGTTCCCCGTAACTTCGTTTCGCACTTAGATAAATGGTCGCATCACACTCAAGATTATGTCGCAGCTCTTCTCGAGCGTGGCATCCGGGTTCTGATCCACGCTGGGACATACGACTGGCAGTGTAATTGGGTGGCCAACAAGCTTTGGGTCGATAAGCTCGACTGGGCCGGTAACGAAGCGTACAAGAAACAGGTCTGGATCCGGTCCTGGTTAGTAAATGGGATTGCTGCCGGAGAAACGAAAACTAGCGGTAAGCTGACGTTTGTTAGCGTGTACGGGGCTGGTCATATGATAATAATTTTTCCATGTCAGCTATTCACTATCTGACCCATGACTCAAGTCCCTTATGACAGGCCCGAAGAAGTGTTAACATTAGGGTTGGCCCGCAAGGATATCTAACGCGTCTGTGATAATATGCCCAAATGCAATTTCTGAGTTAATGATTGTATCTTTTGTCCCGCCCAAGAGGAGCGCTAGTGAGTTCTGCATCAAGTTCCCGTAGAGTTTTCTGGCTGCGTTTTTCTCCTTCTCGTCATGCCTACCAATAGTCTCGTTTCTAGGCCTTACTGACACAGTGGCGGGCGAATATAGCCAACTCATTACGGGGTGAGTTCTTGTAGAGGTGGAGCCGTGCGGGGTTGTCATAAGGTGCGATGCCCGAAATCCCTTCAAGCTGAGGGAGGGCTTTCCCACGTATGTTGTGTAGGGAACAAGTTGGGTGGAGATCTCTATAACGACGAGATCTCGGTGCGGTGCCGAATATGATAATCCGTTAAGACAAGCTGCAGAGCGTGAGCATTGTTTCCTTCCTCCCCGTTTCTCGTACTGGCTCGAGGACAGTTATACATCTTGTGGTGAGCTACCGGTCACTGCCCCCTGTTACAACTCCTGAGCTACACACAGGCCTTGTTTGCCCAGGAGGCAATCCTGGTATTTACCTTGTGGATTCATTCCTTCGAACTCGGGAAGTTTCCTAAGATGTATATTCCTCTGATCATTATCTCCCTTTCGGCGTTCGCTGCTGTTCTCGCATACCCATTAAGGCACGGCGCAGCGGCAGACATTCAAGTATTAGGTAGATTGTGGACTTTGGTTGCGAAACGAGTTGCTGATCATATCACTATCTCAGCATTTGCCAATGTGTTAGAGCAGCTGGGGTCTGCCTTCTATACACAGGCACTTGAGCAATTTAATGCTTCTAGCTTTGTGGCGGCAGGTTTCGCCTCATCCCAAATCCCGATACAACAGATTCAAACGATTGCGAGCGATAAGAATACGCATGCTATCACTTTGCAGGTTTGTGAAATATGAAGAGCCTATTAGTCAAGAACCCTTCAACTAAAGCTCTGCCTTCCAGTCCGCCATCCATGCGCTCGGTGGCCAGGTCGCATCTAACTGCACATTCAATTTTTCCTCCGCTCTCACAAACGTCGACACGATGATTGCTACCGCACGAGTAGTTGAGAACATCGGTGTTGGCGCTTACCTGGGTGCATTGACTTCGTTAGCCGACCCGGTGCTGGTCACGACTGCGGGTAGTATCTTGACGGTCGAGGCCCGCCACCAGAGTATTCTCAACCTCCTGTCCAACGCGACAAGTCTCCCTCGGCCATTTGATGTCGCACTTAACCCGGAAGATGTCCTTTCAATCGCAGATACATTCATTTCTGGATGTAAATTAGGCTTCTCAGGTACATCATCTGAACCCCTGCATGCCGCGCCGCTGATTTACATGTGTCCACATTTAGCAAATCCCCCTCTCACTATCACGAACAGCATTCCCTTGCAGGCTGGAACGAAGCTTAATTTCAGTTCTCCCGCTTTGAATGGGACCACCTCAGTCAATGTATGTCCTTGCCTCTCCACACCGATGGTTTATTAAATTATACTCTTGCCAGCAGCTATCCTGTAAAATTGTCACAGGAATGCCGAACGCGTCCCTTTACCAGCCAATGAACGGTTGCATGGTTCCTGCGAACGTTACAGGTCCCATGTATGTGTTCATCACCGACGACCAGATGGTCAAGAGTTCGCCATCCAATATGAATGAGACAACCAACTCGCGTACGGTCGTCGCTGGTCCGGTGCTGCTTTTTGTCGACCAGCCAGACTTGATTGCCAAACAAATCCGACCCGGACTCAATGCCACCACTGGGGATTATACGATGGCGTCAACAATACCATCCACAACGTCTCTGGTGACAGGTATGCGCATGTACTTTCGCCATCTTCAGCGCTCAGCTCTATGATTTGGTATCACAGGAACAACCTCAGCACCTTCAGTGCCCGCGCAAACTTCTGCAGCATCGATAACTTATATCCCATCGTTGGGTGTTTTCACAACTACAATATCTCTCGCACAAGCTACTGCACTCCTGTCCGGTTTGGTAAGTTGATTGACTTTCCATTCCTTTAGTAGAAGCTTGTACTGGCGTACAGTGTACAGTGTAGTGGCCTTTGATATCTAGAAATTAATGCAACAACGCTGGTATGGCAATGGCACTATAACAAAAATCGATTAATCAATCCTCGTCACTGTCATCACTTGAGGAGGTGCTGTCTTCGTCTTGACTAAACTGTCCGCCAGCAAATTGGTTCAACGATATTGGTCGTCGGGAAGTCGAGACCGGTTCCGATGACATTGCAGCCGCCAGTATATCTTCATCCGACCCCTCCAATTGTTGTTCCATCTCTTGTTCAAATGCATCGAGGTCAATCTCCTGAGCATCATTTTCTGCATGGGAGTCACCACCAACAACCGGGTCCCAGTCGTCTTCTTCTGAATCTGAATCCTCCTTAGGTGGGGGTCGTGAAGACGGCAGGACAACGGAAGTAGAAGCATTTGGGAGTGCTAGTTGAGTGACAGGCGGGAGTTTCTGGGCCACTGGCGATAGTTTTTGGCGTTTCGTTTTACGAGTGGGAACTCCAAAGGCGAGGACCTCCTCCAGTTCAGAATCGACGATATCCTGGGATGCAGTTTCTCCCTTTACTTTCGAGAAGTCCTTTGACTTAAGTTTAGGCTTGGATATTGACTCCTGCTGGTTGGGAAGAATGCTGCGCGGAGGTTTGGATTTAGGCAGCAATGTCGGCGGTGGCACCGTACTAGCAGCGAGGAGCAATTCTTCCTCTTCCTCTTCTTCTTCCTCCTGCTTCAATCTTCGATTCTTTTGTTCCGAGGTGACTGTTGCGATGACTTCTTCGAAGTCATCATCTGGTTCACCCTCAGCGTCCTCAAGCCCAACTAAATCTCTTTCTAGTTCCTTCACTAGGTCTATGTCGTCATCAGCAGGTTGGGGTGTGACTGGCATCGCTAGATGGCCAACAATCAGTATGTCAAGGATGCCTTGGAGGAAGATGAGTGCTCACGAGAAGCTGCATCTCGCTGGATTGTAGAAGATGATGCCTGAACCTTTCGGTCATAGCTGAAATTCATGAACGAGTCAATCTTTTCGAGGGTAAATGTCTGTAGAGTCATGCACATAAGCCGAAAGGTCGACCGAACAAACCCGGCACTCACACCCAGGTCTTCGTCATAAATCAACACACAGTCATATTCTTTAACCGGCTGTTCTGCCCCTTTAAAGAGGTGACTTTCCCTTGCCTGAGGGATGCCGTCGGTGATTATTCAATAACAAGACACGCACGTACCTGTGAGCTTGGTCGCTCCACCGTGACGCTCGTCGACTCCTTAGTGCGCTTCACCTCGATGGAGCCAGGCTTATTTGGATCGATTGATTCCGGCTTGAAGTTATCTGAGGCGAGACATTGCTTGGTATATCAATAGTGTAGGTATCCGAGGCCCCGACGTACAGCGGAAGGAATAGAAGTCGCGGTCCGGGAGGTTACTAGCGCGCTTCGGCGGAGCGATGCCCTTTCGTGCCTTGAGAGCTCGTCCAAGTGATGTGCCAATGTCTACTTTGTGGCGTCCAGTGACGGGCATCCATTGGGTATCGACTGAGGCCATGGTAGAGGTTCGATAACAAGAGATGAGTGGTCATGCATCTAGCAACCAGCCATCATAAATGGTCTCCGTTTGGACCCCTGTGGTCTCCTTGCGCTGAAGTAAGCAACAGCGGAACACGGCCACACGAAATTCATTGAACAATGCACGACTACAGGAAACAAACAATCCACCGACTCCACCGCAGATCCTGTCAAGAGTCTTCGGCAAAGCGAACCTTGGCCTTTGTTTTCTTCTTTGGTTTATCCACATCAGCACCGCCATCTGTCTCTGTATGTTTACGTTTTTTCCGCTTTTCCTCCACCGTGGGTACTGCCTCTTCGACAGGAGCAACGAAGACCTCAGCACGTTCAGCACGGCGCTTCGACATTGTCTCCGCTTGCTATATTGTATGTCACTAATGACGGAGTGAAACTGAGCATACACATATACCTTTTGTTTTCGTTGCTCCTCCTCTCGTGCTCGTTTTTGATGAGGCTTGAGGAAGTACTCTCCCGATTCGAGTTGAAGGTCGACCTGGGGAACAAAAGAGCTGAGAGGCTACCCTGTAGTCAACAACACACTAATACCTTGCGAGGCTGCTGGGGTGGTGGGAAGGGGGTGTAAACTTTCTTCGCATACTTTTCTTTCTTTGCGGGTACGGGCTCAAGCCCAGCATCTTTGCGAGCCCCCTCCTTTGCCTCGAGCTTTTCATTCTTCCGCATAGTCTTCTCAGACGTCTTGAGGTGGCGCTTCCGAAACCGAGGGAGGAATCGGTCCCACGTCTCGTTTGCAAGCTTGGGGTCTTTGGCCAATTCTCGTCGAATCATGAGTTCCTACAGGAATTTTTAACAGAGGTCAAGACCGTGACAGAAATGAACCTACTTTTATTCGGTATATCGGGTGTATGTTCTTCATGCAATCCAAAACGATGCGTCGTACCTCTTTCAACGATTTGTGTGGGCCCATAACGCTTACCGTGTTACCTTGAACTAACACGTAGCACTGCGTCAACAGCTCAATTGCCTAATCCTTTCCTTGTGAGCAGCCTGAAGGGTACGGTGACATCAGCGTTACCTTAAGAGTGCTGCCGTCAGGACCGATGATGCGTTGCCTCCTCTTGACAAAGCGCTCTTTGTTCCGTACAAGATTTCCGATTTTAATGATGTCACATGCAATATCATCTTGGAGTACTCTCGCCGCTTGGGTGACTGCAACACCTCGAGCGAGGAGCTTAATCATGTCACGGGCTTTCAGCACGACGTATGGGTCATAGGCCTTGCGCGTCGTGCGCACAGACATGGACCCGTGCACCAGATCAAGCGTGCAAGCGATACCCTATGTTCTGTGTGGTCGAATATAATATAGATAGCCTTGGGGACTCACATGAGGGTCTAGAGTTCGGGTGACCGCACTCCACACTTCCCTCAAATACTTTTCTCTATACTTTGGAAAGAGAGTTGCGAACGAGGATTCTTCAGCAAACACGCCCCCTTTATTGTCTTCTGGCAAGAAAGAGTCGATCTTCCACTTGTGGGGTTTCAGCGTCACGACTTGCGCCAAGCTAAGCCACACTCACACTGAATGTCTGTCAGTTCGTCGGGATAGGACACTTCAGCGACAAATTGCTCACTGGTCAATGTCATCGGTGTCCCATGCTGATTCAACTAGAATCAAGAAGACACACGAGAGATATGGAGAGGCTCACGTTTGTCTTTGCGGTGTTTCTTGGATGAACTCTTGGGTTCCTCGGCTTGGGCCGCCATGTCGCGTTAGCTGCCTAAAGGCAGACCAACGAGTCTGAAAAAATGTCACGTAGCAAGCTTGACAATGAAACTGAGTCGTCGGGCCTCGAGACGAGGTCACGTGTTGACTCATACATTTGGGTCATAGCTCATACTCTTCCTTCGAAACACAGCACCCATGGACAATCTTCTAGCAGGCGGTTCGCTCGAAGAAACCTCATACAATACTGTGCTCTCCAATGAAGAAATCTCGGAGGAGCAAGTCGCCATCTCAAACGAGGACACACAACCAGCAGCATTACTAGATCGCATCGGTAGTGCCAAGGTATACCTACTCTCCGACTCAACCCAAACGAGGACAGCGAAGGTGCGCTGAGTTGCATGTCGATATTCACCCGGAGAGCAGCAGCCTGATGCTGCAGGTTTCTCCCCGCGAAGCGGAAACGTCTCGACATTGAAGAGGATGAAGACATAGACATGGATGAAGGTGCGTTCTCTAATAAAGGAACCATTTTAACTTTGACTGAATAGCGGTGTGTCAGACTCTGTGCTAAGGGCTAATGCTCTCTTCCTCACCGGTGCACCAATCTCCCACCTCCCGACAGCACGCATATTCGCGTATGTCACACACTTTGACGCACAGCCGATCGGCCTGGAATGGGTGAATGATAGCAGCTGCGTGTTGGTCTTCGAATCAAAAACTCTGGCACGCACCGCACATCGCTGTCTTCAAAAAACAGCTGCGGAAGACATGGATGACGATGGCTTTGTAACGGTGAAGTCTATCCCTGTCACCCTTTGGCTTCCGGAAGACAGAATCAGTAAAAGTCTTGGGCAGGGGGAAGGGCTAAGGGGCACCATAAAGATGAGGTGGGCGAAGAACGACGATGTGAAGAAAAAGGGTGCAGTGAAGGAGAGTGAATTCTACAAAAAATACGGGACAAGTGCAGGGAAAGATAGTGATGCGCCACATAAGCGGAGGCGGGACGAACGTTTAATGTTGGACGCATCGAAGCTCGATGACGACCTGGACGCCTATCTTGGAAGCGAGAGGCGGACGTCGCATTCTCCCCCGCCGACGAAAACGCACGCCGACGAGTTGTCCGAGAGTAGGTCACTGACCGAGCGTACCTCTTCGCCAGATTCCGGTGTCAATCTGAGACGTCGCATCTCTTCCGCACCGCGCAATTCTCGCCCTCGTGATCCTTTGACATCCAGATCATCCGATGCTCGCCGATTGCATGAGGGAGATGGGCAAGGTGACTCCAGGCGGGGTAAAGGTAGAGGGCGAAGGAACCCTCGACCGCAGAAGACCCAGAAAGAACTTGACGATGAACTTGACGCCTTCCTGAATGAGAAAGACTAGTTCTGGTATGTTCCGATTCAGTCAAGCTTGACCATCTGCTGACTTCGTCTCTCTCAAAGGTGCTGTCCTCCTGTTTCAATGCGTCTATGTGTTGTTTGGGTTGTGTGTATTAGTAGTGTGACAGATTATCAAACACCACTTTCACAAAGCTCTGAACATATTCATTGCTCACCCATCTGATTGCAAGTTTAGAACATTGTTGTCAAATTCATCTCGTACAACATGTTCTCTCCTGCGGGATCCCATCCAGGCCTGCGTTCGTCCTGATGTCACACCACGTTGGGTTGCATACAATGATGCTCAACGGAATGCCGAAACTCACGTTCGTCGTCGAGGGCATCTCGGATTCCCAAACCGATTGCACAAGCACTGACGATTCTCGTCCACAGTATAGGCGCATTGTGTCATGGCCTCCGTCCATAGTGACGACCGGATCTCAGCTCTGATCGATTTAGGTATCGATCCAAAGCGAACGTATTCCAATTGTCGCGGAGTAGTAGCGAGATAACGACGTACCTTGCGATCGTGGTAGAGCTCGGCTCTATTCTACGAGTACGAGAACCTTGTGCTTTTTTCCAGAAGTATATCACTCGTATAGGATGTGTCCTACAGCTTCTACAGGGGCAATTCCCAAATTGGTTTTCCGAGTCGGAACAATTTGAGTGTTGAGCTTGCGGCGTTGCGCTGCTCCGTCACCGCTGGTATGGCGAGGAAGACGTCTCTGCGATGCCAGTCCGAGGACCAGGCTGAAGGATCTCGCACAAGAGGGGTATCGATGTCACCACCATCGTTTCCACCGAAGCTCGATCCAGATGACGAGCAGAGAAGCGGTAGCTCCTCCCACTCGGATGCGAACCACGCAGGGGAGATTGGTGATATGATGGATAGCGAAGGGTATGCAAGTCCAGCCCTTTCCGAAAAAATAGTCAAGCCCCTCACTCCCGAGGCTCTTGCGGCCTTCAATACGGTTCAAGCGCGTTCTGGTGTCATATACATTTCACGCATACCGCCTGGCATGCAGCCCGCCAAGGTTCGTCACCTTTTGTCTCAATATGGAGAAGTCGGAAGGGTGTATCTACAGCAGGAAGGTGAGACAGTGAAACCATGTCCTCGATGTTTGCTAAAATGATGGCTAGATGCGAAGACAGCATACTTGAGACGGAAACACACGACCACAAAGAAGCCCCACTTTGTCGAAGGCTGGGTAGAATTCAAGAATAAGCGGGTCGCCAGGTCCGTTGCGGGGATGCTTAACGCTGAACCAGTCGGGGGAAAGAAAGGGACACGATGGCGAGATGACGTATGGACGATGAAATATCTTCCCAAGTTCAAGTGGAACATGTTGACCGAGCAAATAGGTGGGAAAACAAGCACTCTGATTGGCACACTGTTACTGAACGAATCATTGACACAGCTCACGAGGCTGCTGTGCACACAGCCAAGCTGCGAGTTGAGCTCGCGCAATCGAAATCGGAGCAGCGTGAATACCTCAGGAATGTCGAGCTCGCACGGATACTAGACAAACGAAACGAGAAACGAAAAGAAAGGGGGCAGGGGCCAATTGAATTCGAGCGGCCGGCGGATGACGAGGGAAGGAAACGGCCAAAGATTTCAGAACCTGCTGAAGTGAGTCTGGAGGGCATGTTGGGTAGCATATTCTAGTTTGCATGCCGAGAAGCCGAAACAAAATCGAATGTCAGATTGAATCGGAGCGAGAAAGCAGGGGAAATGTCCGCGTCGACGAGTTTCTTGTATCGCGCGCACATTGTTCGTCAACGCTGCGTCGAGTTCTTCGACCCAGCCTCAAAACAAAGCAGTGTCGCGATACAAGAGGTCTGTCTTATTCTCCTCATCATGCCTACAAGCGCTCTCTCCTCTCCCTCTCCCTCTTGTCCTCATTCTTGTTCTCAACCCATGGACTAAGTCTCTGATTCCTCTCTCAGCTCTTGACTCTTCTTGACATATCGCTCATGTCCTCTTGGTCTGCTTCTGCTTATCCACCTCCACGGCGCTCTCGTTCTCGCTCTCCAAGGGGTACATTTGCTCCGCGACCGCCGTATCCTGATTCCTATGCTCCAGACTACCACGGAGGATGGGACAGTTTCGACAGAGGACCTTGGCCTGACTATGAGAGGGATCGCGCCCCATACGACCATGCCAGACGTGGGAGGAGCCGTAGCCCCCCTCCCGACGAAAGTATGTCCCAAATTCGTGTCAACTTTTCGTTGTCTCATCTTTTCGCAGGTCGCAAGCGTCGTCGTTCCATGTCACCTTACGACCGGGAACGTTATGACCCTCGTCCCCGATATGGCGATGAATATGGTACTTTGTTCAAATCAATTTTTACTCCAAAATTTTAACAGCTTTCCTTTCTAGATGCTCATTCTCGTACGTACGGCTACAGATCGCCTCCTCGTGCACAATTCCCTGGGCCATACCCCCCTCAGCCGCACCCACCATCTCGGCGAGCGCCTGTTGACCCTCGTACCATGGACCACCCTGCTGCATTGAAACAATATGCGGAATGGTTCAGGTATTACTTCCCACAACAAGCGACTGAAGAAGACAATGCCGACAAAGCTGCGGAGCAAGAGGCAGGCGATGGGTCCAAGCCTCGCAACGGTATTCGTACCCGCTGGGAGAAGTACAAGAAAGAGTTCATGTCTACTCAGGTTCGTACCCTTTTGTTCCCGCCCTCAATTGCAGTTCGGATACTCCTCCCGACGTTGATTTTGGAGGTGGATTTGACTAAATCCTTGTATTTATATTGTAGTTGCAGACGATGTTTGATCATCACAGGAAGTCTCCTTGGTTTGCAGAGAAGTATGATCCAGCACCGGAATTTTCAGCGCTCCGTCGTCGCCTTAGAAAAGATGGATGGAAAGGTCGTTTGAACACCTTCATTCAGGACTTGGAGTTGGGCAAATTTGACCCCGAGCTGGATGAGCCTGAGTCCCAGTCTAACGCACAACACAAGGACTCTGGAGCCTCGGGTGATGTGGGCGAGAACGTGGCTCCCACCGAGGAAGTCAAGAATACCGATGATGATATGCAGTTCACTATGGACGCTGAGGAAGATACTGGTGAACATGATGCAAGCCGAGTTGAAAATGGGAAAACGGCTACTGAACACAAGCGGAACAATCGCGGCGAAGAGATATCTGTTCCTCCCGAGGGTAATCAAGTTATGATCCGTACCATTCCTCCAGATATTGGTCGACTCAAGCTTGAGGAGGTGTGTTCAATGGGTCGCTGTCATTTGTACAATTTTTGATTTGATTTGCAGGCCTGTGGCAAGATTCCGGGATTCATGTATCTGGCATTAGGTGATCCCCTCCAGAAACGAAATTTTTACCGCGCAGGTTGGATTAAATTCCATGACGACGCCGACATGACCTCCGTGATGAGTGAGCTCACGGATAAGAAGGTGCGTTGCTGGCGAAACCAATTCGTTAGCATGCTTAATTTGCGAGTTGCTGTAGATTGAAGGGTTTAAACTGCACGTGTCGCATAACACGAAACCCTTTATCAACCGTGTTCGCTATGTCCCTGAAGTTGCAAGCAGGCCCGGCCGCATTGAAAAAGACCTAGTGAATGTGAAGATTTTGGCGTCGAGCTTAGAAGAAGAATATGCCACGTTGTTAAAATCTTCGGCCTCTTTCACTGGTGGCGACAACATGGAAACGAATGGCGTTGCAGGGCCCGAGGATGTCGGTGTGCAAGCAGACAATGAGGGTGATCCCATGCAGAGAGAAGCTGGATCTGAAGCGGTTGAGCGGCGAATTGAAAAACTTATGGAGGAGTTGCATGAACAAGGCGTCGATGAGAAGGTGTTGGAGGCGAAGAAGGTGAGCAGAGCTTATGTCTACACCGTGAAAAACTCCTCATGATGTTCTTGTGAAAGGCGGTGGTTTCTTTGGATATATACATTGCCTACCTGCGCGCAGCGTACCACACCTGCTACTACTGCGCTGCTGTTACCGATCATCTTGAAGAATTACAGCGTAAGTGCCTGAAGCACGTGAGGAAGCCTCTGTCAAAGTCACTGCTTGAGGAGGTCAAAGCAGCTGAAACCGAGAAGGAAAAGAGAGAAAAGGAGGAGGAGAAAGAGACTGAAACCGCAGCCACGAAGCCCAATGAAAGCAGGGACTGGAGGAGAAATGGTATGCCGCCGGAATACTGTGATGTTCATAACTCATAGTCCAGCCTCCGCAGATGAGCGTTGGTTGGAGTGGTTTGATACTAAGATTGCTCTCCTTATCAATAGAGACGGCGTTGACCCCCGCGACTACGGGGGCAAGAGCTACGACGAGTAAGCGTTCATTATTTGGCCCCTTCAATGATCGCATGTTCATATTCTGGAAGGGAACTTTCGAAAGCAGTCGAACCATTCATCAAACAAGAAGATGAAGGTCGTTTCAGATGCAAAACGTGCCAAAAGCTGTTCAAGGCCACCTCCTTTGTCGAGAAGCACATTGCCAACAAGCACCCTGAGCTTGTCAAGCAGCTCGATGAGGTAAGAACAGGCTCCTGATCGAGGGGGGTGTATTGATTTCCGGCAGATCCCGTATTTCAACAATTTCGCACTAGACCCCCACAGGATCCAGCCCTTCACACATCCTCCTCCCATGACCGGCAACAGTCAAGCACCTCCGCAGGCGTATGGTATTCAGGGCCCGAGTGTTTACATCCCCGAATATGGTCGTCCTAATCTGTTTTATGGTGGTCACCCTGCGGCATATGTACCCCCACCACCACCTTACATGGGGGGCGGTTATTGGGACCCTTACGGTTATCAATATCCTCCTGGTTCATTCCCACCCCCACCGCCTCCGCGGAGGGACGAAGCTACTACGGCACGTCGTTTGAGTGATCGCATAAGCGGTTATGCACCAGGCTTTGATCAGCCGGTGGAGATTACGGTTCCCGCGGCGGCTGGTCTGCCTGCTAAACCTGTCATGGCATTAGATGCCCCTCTCGGTGGCCACGAAGCAAATGGTAGAAAGGGCGGTCGGCGTCAAGGGACCGGCGGCGCGCCGCTGCCGCCTCCGCCGCCTGATGCCAAGGAAGACCCGCGGGCTGCGGCGGGCAAGAAAGTTAGCTACCATGACATGGACTTAGTTGCGGAGGGCGATGTTGAGCTGACCTATTGAAACCTTACTTTAACAGCGTACTATTCGAGTGACTGTAACATTTTTTCCCTTGTTTTTATGAAATTTACACGGTCGTTTGCATTTGCCATGAGGAGCACGGCAGCCTGTGTGACAGGAGTGACATTGCCAGCGACCCTCATTTCACAAGCTGGGCGTCGATCGAGGGTTCAGACACCCCGCCAAAATACTTATCCCATCTCGTCTCCTGGCGAGGCCTTTCCTTTCTCTTATACTCCTCTAATCACTGTGGCAAAGTGCTTGGCTCCCTGTCGCCACACCGCCGAGTCCTGTCATGACCGGGGCAAAACAGGTCTTTGCTCCTCGTCACCCTCTGAATCTCTCCCATGACGACCCTGCCCTCTCACCCGACCTTGTCGCTGCAAGCAAGTTTGCTGTGACTTGGCCCGCCGAGCCCTCTCCGCCTATCCAGTCGCCTCTTGGTCACCATCCCGTGGAACGATCCGCCGTCCTCAGCTCTTCTGAGGCAGACTCAGATTTTTCGGAAAGGGAGTATTCGTCCTTCGATAAGCTCTCCCAGGCCGAACTCTCTGATGATTATGACGCCTGCCCCAACCACCGCAGGTATTTCCAGCAGCAACCTGGAGTCGCAAGCACGCACGACGGGTGCTCTGATATTCCACGACCATCACGCACATTCCCAGCACCTTTACCCTCCCAGCTTGAGCACCTTCAGAATCCTCACAGGACCCAACCGATGCTTCCGTTCCCAACAGGTGTCCCAGTCACGCCCAACTCTTTTGACGGCTCGCGCTTCCACGAGGTTTCGTTAGAGCTGGCGGATTCCGTAGAAATGGTCGTCCAGACACTCCTGCAGATATCCCCAGTCCAGATCCTTGACCCTGCCAAGGAACAATATGCGGCTTGCTCGCTGTCAGTACCGACCACTTCCGTCTCGGCGGTGCTCACCACGATGAAAAATCTCAATTTTGTATCTGCCAACATGCCGGAATTGTGTGCATGGATGCGACGTACTATTCCGCAGGCCGAAAATGATGCACCGGTTTCATCACCCGCCACACGCACCCCGATCATCCAATCCGACTTTGATGTTGGGGAGATGCTGCAGGGCGTGGGCGACGCGCTGAGTGGATGCGCAGCGCAGAGAGGTGTGGACCTTGTGCTTTTCCATGCGGATGTTGGTTTGAGACACGTCGCTGTCCGCGGCGAGGAATTCGGGCTTTCCAACACATTGACTCATGTGAGCAGTCTCAGTGGTGGGTTGGAGCAGTGTCGTTCTGACGGTTTCAAAGGTCATTCGCCAAGTTCTACACACTGCTCGCCGAGGCGACGCGATTGACGTTGAGCTGTCCGTCATACCGGTCTTGGATGGCTCGTTTGATTCTCCAATTGAAACTGAGAACAGGCGCGTTCAAAACAGGAGGGGCTCCTACATGATGAATATGGAAGCTGGGCACGTTCGTTGCGCATTTCAGATCAACCATTATTTTTCCCAGCCAGGGACGAGTAACGACATGCACCCTCCTAACGTTACCGATTCTTCTTCGGCCCGGCCCAATCCCAATTTCCGATCCCCCTTGCTGCAGCAACTGTGTTCACGCACAGGTGCTTCTTTCACTTGCGACCTGCCTGCTCGGGAGCCACTTCCAGGCCGAGCGTGCGAATTAGTGTTCCCCTTGGAATCTGGATCTCCTGCCGCCATCAGTGCCAGAACCACCCCTGTCTTGGAGTGTAGTTCGCCACTACTCTCTGGAGCTCGGATTACTAAAGAACCGAGTCTGGAGGAGCTGGTCCAATTTTCGGAAACGCTGCGAGGGAAGAGGGCTACTTTGTACGCAAAGGAGAGCAGCGTGTTTGCTCACCATTTGACGAGCTATCTCACTACGTGGGGTATGGACGTCAGCCACCTCTCTCCAGAATCTGATGCAGATGGTCACCAAAGCATCTCTGAGAAGTTTTCGTCCCCCGACAACAACCCAGGGACACATCCACAGTCGACCAAACCTCGCTACTGGAGCTCTACAGACAACATTCCCCAAGAAAATCCTAGTGTGTCGGTTAATGGGACTTCCCGAGTCGCATCGTCAGGGACTTTCATTTTCATCGATGACGACGTGTCGGTCCTACGTGAGAGGATACAAAAGGACCGTGCTGAGCAACAGCCTCTCCTACCTGCGGTACACTCACGGGGCAAACGACCCTCGCTGGCTGCTCATCACCGACCCAAGTCTTCCCCGCAGATAGCCAGAGCGTTGGGATATGGCCCTCCCACTGGCGCGCAGGCGGCGTGTGCACATGTTATCGTGCATTTCACGAGCTTAGCAAACTATAAGGCTGTCAAGGACATCGTTCAAACATACCTTGCTCTGTCAGTCGACGCATTCGCCAAGCCACCTCTGGACATCATGATTATCCCGAAACCAGCGGGACCGCGTCGGTTCTTGACTGCCCTCCACACTGCAGTGACGAAGCCCGTTGTCGATCCTCTCTTTGCTCCTATTGCGAGCGCTCCGACCAGTCCAGGGTTCCACGGTCCACCTTTTTTCAACCAAGGGCAAACTACTCCGAAGTCTCCTCCGTCGCGACCTGCTTACTCTCCTCGTGGGACCTCTGACCGTGCTGTCAGGTCACCGAGGGAAATTATAGGCGAACCACATGCTCTGCATCCACCGTCCCCGCTTACCATCTCGGATACGGCAGAGTACTTCTCTGATGGCTCTGTGAAACTTGGCATGTCACCCTCTTCTGGACTCGTGATCTCCAGTCCTGACGGTCAACCCACTGGTATTGTATTCCAACCGAGAGCCAAAGGGGCCAAGACACCTGGTATAACCGGTTCTATTGAAATGCCAAAGGCGCAGTTCCTTATTTCTACTCCAGACAGGACGCGCCGGCCAGCTTCACGTCGACAGTCAAGCAGTGAGGACAACCCAGCTCTTGTTTCTTTTTCTGCACTACACACCCAGGGGCCTGGCGCACCTATCCCCCATCGCCAAGATTCATTACCGAGTCCTGATGTTCCGACCCCGCCAGCCACTTCTGCCGTAAAAGTGAAGGTCCGTAAGCCATCTGTATTGGCCGATGACGTTGGCCCCTTTCCGGCTTCATCGTGGAAGGGGAATCCAGTCGATACGAGGAAGACATCATCGCCACCAGGGTCGCCTAACGCTTCTGATCCGCCTACAAATACCTTTACGAGACGACCCTCCAGACGGGTGCAAGATCAGAAGCCTTCGACACCCCCTGCCATGCCTGCAAAGGTAGGGAAGGGGGCGACCGACACGAACATCATCCCGCCGATCAGCGTCCTTATCGTCGACGGTGTGTGGTGTTAATTCTTTCTGCGAGTTGTGCTCATCTGTGGACTTAGATAACCCGATCAATCAGACGATTTTGTCCACATTTATGCGAAAAAAGAAGATCAAGTATGACGTTGCAAAGAACGGAGAGGAGGCTGTACAGAAATGGCGCAGTGGGGGCTTCCATCTTATTTTGGTGAGCTTGAGTGAAGAGTCTAATTTCACGATTTCTGACGAGGCTGCAGATGGACATTCAAATGCCTGTCATGGACGGAATTCAGGCAACAAAGGAAATCCGACAACTTGAAGCTGCTGCGTGCACACCTTCGACGCCTCAGTCTGACTGTAGTGCTCGTACACCTTCTGATGTTGCCTCATCCGAATCGCGTACAACGACGTTGACATCGCCTTATCGCTCTTCAGTCATTATCGTCGCACTAACAGCGTCTTCCCTTCAAAGCGATCGAGTTGCTGCACTCGCAGCAGGATGCAACGACTTTCTAACAAAGCCTGTGTCATTGCAATGGCTCAACAACAAGATCATCGAATGGGGCTCCATCAAAGCACTGCAAATGTGGGCCGACCTCCGTCCCGAAGCCGCCAAGTCAATTTCAACGGAGCAAAGCACACAAGCACAGGCTGTCGCTCGGCGCTTACATGTACCTGAAGGGAGGGCCACACCGATGAATCACTCTCCGAGTCGTTCGTCGTCCATCGGAAAGACGGAAGGGCATTACGAAGGCGTTCCACTCATTGTATCTTCAAACCTGTTACCCCCGTCGGAGAAACTGGACGCGTTGCTGAGACTCAGTGAAAACATCTCCACATCTTCGACGAATTACGGACCGGATCCAGCCAATAGGCACGACGGAGCAACGACGTCAAGTAAGCATCTATAACCTATTTTCGAGCGATGTTTTGTGCTTATTATCCATCAGGTCCAGTAGTTGAGGCATCGACGATCACAGGTGCAAAAACCCGATTTGTGCGATGCCCAATGTCGCTGATGCCAGTGCCAGAAATTTTAGATAAACGATCACGAGTGCTAGGCTCCGTCGCTGACGGTATATCCCCGCCGCCCGGTAAGTCTCGAGTTATTGCGTGCGAAACAACGCTCATGAAGGTGGTCATAGAACCGAGAGAACGTACTGGGACCCCGGTTGTCGACGCCGGAAGTCCTGCAGGCGATTCTCCGCTGAACCCGTCAGGTCTCCATGATGAGCCAGGCGAGATCCCCTGACGGTGGTGGGCGACCTTTGGAACGCTTTTCTGGATGATCAAGCCGCTATTCATACCCTTGAATCTGAAGGTCGCCGGGATCTTCCGCAAATACTTTTAGGCACGTTATGGTACATGCTAGTCTTATTCGTCAGTTTCATTTTTGGGTTTATGTTGTCCTGATTTCGGGATTCACGATGCTCGTTCACACGACTGGTTTTTTGCTGGTGGTTTTAGGGTGGGAGGGGCATTTGGTTGACATTTTTTTACGTGGACACTGAGTTTTCCGTACTATTTACCACGATAGCCAGTTAGATCGCGAGAAGGATAATTTTTACCACGATTGGGGAGGAGCGCGTGGCCAGCACGATCGTGCCAGCAGTCGTTAGACTCGTCCGAGGTTCGCGGCTAAGGGGATGCCGGAAGGGTGCCGGGTTGCCGAGGAGGGTGGGAGGGTCGGAGTCGAAGATCAAGATTCACTCCGCTGGATGAGTCTACTCCGCGAGTGGGCGTCTCCCAACGTACTTCGTTTCTCAGTCTCCGTCCATCCGTGTGCAGCGATGAATGGCATGCACGACAAGCGCACCTCCATCAGCCAACTCCTCAACCCGTCCTCCGACTCCTCTGCTTTCCCCCACCCAGCCCACCTCCCTCCTCTCCCGTCTTCTCCAGGTGTTTCCCAGTACCAACATCCCCCTCATCTCCCGCATCCTCCCTACCCCCAGCAACCAGATTCTGCCTCTTCCTTCCACCTCCGCGCTGCTAGCTGGGAACCTGTAAACGACGATCCAAATGCACCGAAACGCAGGCTTGACCCCGGGACACCCACCGCTCGATCGTATCCAATGCCGCTTCAGATGTATGCCGAAATGAACGGAGACATGTCGCAAAGGCAGCCAAGGCCGAGGATGGACGAACATGGAAACTTTATCATGCCGCCAGGCCCATGGCCCCAACAGCCCGACGTTTCGAGCGTCTCCTATGGTTCCCCGATCGTGGCACCAATGTACTCTGACGAGCGGACCTGTGAGCAGGAATCCACTTTACATGTATTCCTTCGTGTTCCTGAATCCAAAAGCGTCCTCCCTAGCAATATCAGGCGATTATCCTCAAAACAGTCAGTATCGCGTTCTGTCAGATACACACCCAGGACTGAGCTTGTCGCCTTGGCCAGATCAATACCATGCGCCACAAGAGCATCATCCACAGCCTATTATCCCCCATCACGCATGTAACTATTGTTTCCATGTTATTCCCCATCCCCTCCTGAATCGTTCGAAACAAAGCTTTACAGAATGCTGAAAGAGCCTCTGTTCGTCTAGCAGCGCGCTTCACTGCCCCGATCGCAGGCCAGCCTATGTTTGAAGTGGGTGCACTGATGCACGCACCTCCCGGGATGTTTTCCGCCATGCTGTACCAACATCCACCACCCCAACCCCCACCTCAGGTACAGAAACGTCCGTCATCAGAAGTTGAGGAGCCACCTTCACAGAAATCGAAGAAAGCCAAAAAGGCGGCGAAACCCACGGACGGAAATGGTGCGATTGCTCGTCACTTTCCGAGCATATTTTCCTTACCCTGCTGAAGCATCCTCCAAACGTGGTTATAACGCCAGGAAAAGAAGCGAAGCGGCACACATTGCTGCCCAAAATGGTCAGTTTTCGGTCATCTGGATCGGGACCCCGCGTTCATCTCCATGTAGCGCAACTCATGCCAACTGTCTCCTACACCTCAACGTCTGCCGATAGGGGCGCGGAAAAGCCTGGCGAAGGTTGGTTTCTAATGAAGTTTCACCACCATTTGATCTAAATGAAGTCTTTATGTGTATCGTTCCGACAGAGGGCGGGGGCCAAGGAAATGAAGCCACTCCTCCGCTTCATCCTGAACTTCAATTTGCTCGTTGCATGTCGAATCGATACAGATCAGAACAATTTCCGCGGTGTGTTTCCTGCACGCGCCGCTGGGCCGGTGACACATGCCGGTTCCAAGGCATCCGCTTCTTTCTCAAAGACGGTCAGCGAAACATTGTGGGTATCAGCTTCGTTGAGAATCAGCGGCCGGACTCTCCAAGTATGAACTTC
Organism: Xerocomellus amylosporus; assembly: GCA_038090735.1. Lineage (NCBI taxonomy): Eukaryota > Fungi > Basidiomycota > Agaricomycetes > Boletales > Boletaceae > Xerocomellus > Xerocomellus amylosporus. The sequence goes on along the minus strand of JBBPNE010000006.1, from coordinate 46,021 downwards.
CCTGTCCAATGGAATGTTTCTCTGACCGAGCAACATATTCGGCGAACCAAGGTAATTCAATAATTTAATCGGTTCCTTTCCACCGCTCACCACGTAGCTCAGCGGACAATCGCAAAGGCTTTATTACCCACACTTCTTCAAGAGCTTGGTCACCTGGGTTACCCCGAAATCATACGCCGGACGAGAGAGAGTGAAGTTCGTGCCACGTGTGGTAGGTTTCATTCGTGACGCAGCTTGTTGAAACTAAGTGTTTCAAAGATACCTGCATGACCTCGATATTCTCGTGCAGTTGGATGTGTCGGTTGTGTGGCCGCGAAGCATGCGCGGAATGTTTTGAACAGGTCAAGGACCTGACCGAAGACAAGCCCGGCGCGACGCAAGCAGAGATTGCAGCTCTGCAAGCTAAGCGGGAAAAACATGCTCACACCAATCCATTTTTCCTATCCTGCACGCGCAGGAACGAGCATCATGCCAAGGATTTTTCACCCATGTCACGATTCTGCAAATCTGAACTAGCACAAGCTATCAAGGACATGGAGGTACTCCTGGCGGAGCCGGATCCCGACGAAGTTCTTGTTGTTGGAGCCATTGACCCCGCCCTTCAAAACGGACATTCCGCATCGAACTCTGGCACGGGTGCCGCTTCGAATGGAGTATCCGTGGATTCATCAAACTCTGAAATCCATGTGCCGCCCACCCTTGTGGAAGCGGCACAGGTTCATCCAGCCGGTGGCCCCGTAAATATGGGGGCCCAAACGCAGCCTCCGTCTAATCCTATGTCAGCGGAGCCATCGGAAATTCCTTCCCATCACACGATTACCATGCCAGATTCTGAGCTCACAGAGGATGTATTTAGACCTATTTGGGCCAAGGGAGATCCTATGCTGGTTACTGGCCTCCTTCCGAAATTCCAGATTCAATGGACGCCTGAATATTTCCTTCAGAAATACAACTCGCAAAGTTGCCTCATACTCGAGTGTCAATCTGATATGAATAAGCGTGTTACTGTCGGTGAATTCTTCTCGTGGTTCGGAAAGTATGAAGGCCGGGTTGAGTGTTGGAAACTGAAGGTGAGTTCCGATCAGTATGGACAATCGGTGACACTAAGTATGTTCCCTAGGACTGGCCACCGTCAACTGATTTCAAAACTGCATTCCCCGAGCTCTTCGAGGACTTTAGCAGGGCTGTGCCAGTCCCCAGTTACGTCCGCCGAGACGGAGCACTCAATATCGCTTCACATTTCCCGAGTAATACCGTTGCGCCAGACCTCGGTACGCCGTGATCAGGGGCTTCGAGTGTATAATAGCTAACGAATCAACAGGTCCTAAGATGTATAATGCAATGGCATCCTTCGAATCTGCGGGCAGCAAAGGGTCGACCAGACTGCACATGGATATGGCGGACGCTGTCAACATCATGACTTATGCAAGCCCCACCCCGGACGGGAAACCCGGTTCTGCTGCCTGGGACCTCTTCCGTGCATGTGATGCAGATAAACTACGTGTCTTCCTCCGGAGAAAGTTCAAAGGGTCATATCAACATGATCCCATTCATTCGCAACAAATCTACCTCGACAGTACACTCAGGAAGGAACTCTTTGACATGTACGGGATCAAGAGCCATAGGATATATCAGAAACCAGGAGAGGCTGTGTTCATACCCGCTGGGTGTGCGCATCAGGTGAGATCCGTTTAAAGCTGCACTTGTATATATCGAACTCAGTGTATCTTAGGTTTGCAACCTCGCAGATTGTGTCAAGGTTGCGGTTGACTTTGTCAGCCCCGAGAACATTGCACGCTGTGAACAACTCACGAAAGAATTTAGAGAGCAGAACCAATCGATGGCGTGGAAGGAAGACGTCCTTCAGCTCCGCACGATGATGTGGTTTGCTTGGTTATCTTGCTGTCGTCAAGAGAAGGAGATGAACGAGACTTAGGAGTCCACATCGGGGTGAGCTAGCGTGCTGTAGGTTATTTGGATTGGATGGGCTATTATATTGCAAGTATGAACTAATATACATGGAGGTGGAACCTCTGCCTACTCTGCACAGTTTGTGTACATGCTTTTGCTTTCGAGTTCGTGTTACCAATGCATATCTTCATGACGATGCAGATAAGATGGAGAAGGGTAGGCTTGTTTCACAAGTGCTGCGGATAGGCCAAGGGATAGGCTGCGGAAATTGCTCACGAAGCCGCAGCTGCCAGTGTCAACTTATGGCGATGAGATTTGACATTATTGTCCCAATCGCTCCTCAAACGCCGCTCAGCGCTCAGGCCTCAGGGCCCGCGTGACGGCGTTTTTGGGTCTCTTTTGGCTCACATGAACCACGTACCATCATTGGTGTCACATTCAGCTCCGAGGGGCATTCGAGGATTTGTGTAACAGAATCTGGCACACGGTGCCACTCACTGTATCGCCCTCCCGATGGCGCTAGGAGACTCTGACAAGTGACTCTACTTCGGATGATCAAAGGCGAACGTTTCTTGTGAATTGTCACACCGGGACAATCAAGGCACTTTGTTGCAGCTACGAAATTGTAGCCAGCAATAGTTACTACAGTACTGCGGCTGCGCACTCTGTGATCCCGGGCCATGGTCAGATCTCGACAGTTTCATCTAGTCACGAGGCTACCGACAATCTTTGCTGTCTTCGTCATTGGCGTTACGCTGCTGCTTCTCCACATCGCCCCTATTTTCCGTCTAAATCTCAACACCGCTTGGGCTCCTCTTTTGCTTCACACCGTCGCCATGTCGAACACGTCCACGCAGAATGCGACCTCTTGGATCCAATCGCGCCTGACAGCGCTCTACGAAGACGTCAGTGTCCAGGACGCCTTTGACCGGGCGTTCTCGCCTGCGTGCGAGCTCCGTCTGAACCACGCAGTGCACCCGCTGCAGACATTCAAGGACGACTTGGCGTCCCGGCGGGCTGCGGCCACACACGTGAGCGTAGCCTGGGATGCCAACGTCATCTCGACCAACGACGACAGGCCGGAAGAGGTGCGTTGCTGGGGAACGATTGGTAAAATGACCGACGCTGATGAATGATATGTAGCCTGCTGTCGTTGCTGGCGCGCTCGTCGTCACGCGCTCCCTCCCTTTTCGTATCCGTGTGAGCCCGGCACAGAGACGGACACACGTTTATTTCAGCGCCAAGTAAGCATGGGCTCGATGATCATCCCCGTCGATTTTTTTTTTCTGATCGGGTTTCGTAGGATCGAGCAAGATGCGGGCGTGCAGGACGGCGATCAATGGCGAATCACGAGCTTTTATTATACGTCGGTGGACAGAACGCCACCGATCCATTTCGCTATTCCGCGCGTAGCCCGGGAGGGTGCCAGTGGCGCCGATGGTCAGTGATGCGCCGTTGTGATGAACATGTGGGGTTGGTTGCGTGTGCCTCCTTTCTTACGCTATTCATGTTTGCCGTGCTTGATCGTGTGTATAACACATGTATGCAAGATGCTGTAACACATGGTGCGAGTCATCTATGCCTCTGCCATCACGGCATCCTCGTTCGTACTGGTATCATTCAGTAGTGCTTCGGCGGCGCGACGTAGCGTAGTGATTTTTGTCCGCATCACCTGAATCGCCTCTGGTAGCAGACGTTCCGGAGGGTAGAATCCCTCTGATTCGATGCAGACTAGACAGAAACCGTATGAGGCACGAATGATAAGGGGAGGGGTATCCCGTACAAAGGAAATGATCTCGAACCCGTGCGAGCTGGACGCAGGCTTCGAATTCTGGATGTCTATATACCTCGCGGCTCATCGACTCGAAGCGTGCTGATTTCTTGTCCACGCTGACTTTTTTCGTGCGTGGATGCACGCGGATGACGCCTGAGGAGAAACATTTTTGGAATTTTTCTGCGAGATCGGCTGGTACGGGTTTTGCTGGGTTGAGGATGATTTCTGGGAGCAGACGGTAGGACGCGGTGGCTGCGAGGAGATCAACGGGTCGAGTGGTACGGATGGGTGGTTGTGTGCTCACCGACGGGACAGAACTTGGCGTGGTCTTTGCCGACGCCTTTGACGGCATGCACCTCCATATCGATCTCTTGTCCAGGGCGCAGCTTTGCAAGGACGATATTCAGGTTGGTCGGCGCGGGTGGGTTCACGGATATGACGGTCTCCTGTTCGCCCTGGGGGACCCACTCGAGCCGAGAAGAGAGGACCTCTGAGTTGATGAAGAGCGTCTTGGGGTCCGTCGCGTCTTTCGGCGCGTTTTTTATGCGCTCGCAGGCAGCTTTGAGCCGGAACACGAGCGTGTTCCTATCTGTAGCTTGATCGTTTTGTGCTGCGAGAGGGGAGATGACGAGCGTGTTCGTGCGGTGCAGACGTGCAAGTGCTCACGGTCTTTCAAGTCCAGAAGGGCAGGGTCGACGTTGAGAGGGACGAGTCCCAGGCGGTGAGCGAGGACTTCGTCGGCGATGACGGAGGTGTTGCACCATATGTAGGCGCGTTCTATACATACCGTAGGTACCTGGGCCTGTCGGTCCGCACGTCTGCAAGCACGGGAGGAGACATACCTCGGCGATGAGAATGCGTCGAAAGGCGTTGGCGATGGAGGCATCGACGCCGACGAGATCAAAGTCGATGGAGCGGTTCGAGAGACGCTCGACTCGGACGGCCAGTCTCTGATCACGGACGGTGAGCTCATGCGCAAGCGCGAGAGAGGGGCAGACCTGTTGGAACTTGGCGAGATCCCAGGCGCTGTCTTGTGCTGGGTCGTGTCCTGGATAGTCGGTCGAGGAGACGTGCGAGACGCGTTCCGGGTGTACGCCGACATGGCGTTTGGGATCGAAACCCGCCATGGAAGGGGAGAAAGAGATCGTATTGATTATGTAATATCTAGCCCTCTGCCATCTGCCAATGCCTCGCATTCGAAAAAGTGCGAGTCCATCATACAGACAAGGCCAACGTATCTCATCAGTTCATCACAGGGACGTCCAGGCGCGGTACGACCCGCCAGCGAGAGAAAATAAAACACAAGGTCTCTGAACACCACAAAAAGTCCAAGAAACACGCTCGAAAAGACAAGGCTGCCGGAAAGCGTACGTTGCACCTAGTGTTGGTTCCCGACGTGTTCGCTGATCGCTCGCAGTCGTGCAAAAGAAATCGAAAAAGGACCCGGGCATTCCGAACAACTTTCCGTACAAAGACCAGATCCTCGCAGAGGTCGCGGAACAACGACGTCAAGTACGCTCACGTCCGATCTGTGCTCCGTGCAGTATCCTGATCACTTTACCCCAGGCAGCTGCAGAGAAGCAGCGTCGAAAAGAGGAAAAGCGCGCAACCGCAGCAGGCAACGATAGCAACGATCCTGAGAAAAGCCCAACTCCAGAGCTTATCGGTGTTGACGAAAAAGATGGACAAGGCTTTGATGGTATCATGTCATTGAGACCAGCCGCCATACCCAAAAACAAGGACAACAGCAATGCTGTCGAGAAACGGATACCCGCCATACCCGTTTTCCCTGGTCCTTCAACGCTACATGACGTTGTGAAAAAAGCGGATGTTGTGCTGCATGTGGTCGATGCCCGAGACCCTGCCGGCGGTATGAGCGACTCGTTGGCAGAGACAGCACAGGGCAAGTTGACGGTGCTGCTGAACAAAGCAGGTGTGTATGACCTGTGGGCGGGGGTCTCAAACTGACATGGTGTTGCAGACACCGTGCCGCGAGAATCGCTCGTACAGTGGCTCGCACACCTACGGACATCATATACGGTACTGCCATTCAGAGTGTCATCTGCTTACATGCCCTCCGGCACACAGTCCGAACCGCAGAACAAAAAAGCCAAGCCAATGCCCAAGGACGATGCTCTGGGACTTGCTGGTCTTTGGACATATCTAGATAACCTCGCACAGACGAAAGATGGCGAGGAGCTAATTGTTGCTGTGACTGGAGTGACGAACGTGAGTGTCAATCCGCGATCTGGATCAGACTCTTATCACATCCATGATTAGGCAGGCAAATCTGCCGTTATCAACTCGATTCTCGGCTCGGACGTATTCCCGATATACAATACGCACATGGCAGTGTCTGCCAAAGGGCCGTCTACGACGACGAGTGCTCAGGAAGTAGTGGCGACGATGCCTAGCAATGATGCACGGAGAGTGAGATTCATTGATACACCTGGATTGCAGTTTGTGCGCGCAGCATCCTTGAAGGACGAAGAAAGAGAGGCGATGCGAGCACGAGATGTTCTGTTGCGGTGTAGGGGTCGGATTGACCGACTGAAAGATCCACTGTTTGGAGGTAGGCGGAGAGTGATGGATTTGAGGTGATGCGCTGACTCTGTGCGAATAGTGACGCATATCGTAAAGCATGCGGACACGCAAGATCTGATGCTAGCGTACAGCTTGCCTGTGTTCTTAGAAGGGGACGTGACGGGGTTCCTCGCGGGGCTAGCACGGGTGAGCGGGCTGATAAAAAAGGCAGGCGAATTATATTATATGTGGATATGGGATGCTTATGGCATGACAGAGAGGCATGCCAGATCATGCGGGAGCAGCGCGGATTGTTCTGCGCGACTGGTGCACAGGCAAGTTGATGCGGTACAGCATGCCTGGAGTTACGCCTGGAGGGACGACGGAAGGGGATGCGGCGGTGTTGGGAGCGGTGCGAAATAGGAAGGAGCTCCGGAGCGCAGTTGAGGTGAAACTGGTGAAGATGAATGCGGGAGTGAACGACAAGCGCGATGTCGAGTGGGATGTGGTGTGGGGAGCGGACGAGAGCGGGGACGAGGACGAGGACGAGGACGAGGAGAACGATGGAGACGAGCAGGGGGATGAGGAGGAGGAGGAACGGGCCGGCCGGCGACCGGGATCAGAGATCCGGCCGGACAAGCGAAGGGTGTCGTTTGCGGTCGAAACTGCCAAGCGACGACGACGGTAGTAGAATGACATCACTCGTTTCGTAGCAGACTAGATTTGGCAAAACAAAACCGCGTGGAGTCCATCAACGTTTTCATCTCCCGGACCCATCCTTGTCCTCGTCCCCCTCGTCCTCCCCCCCTCGTCGGCGATGGCCAAGCCAACGTTGTTCCAAAAGGTCCTCGGAAGACCATCACAGCGATATTCGACAGATGTATGCCACATCGAAGATACGCATGATCGTGGAACATCCGAGGAGTGCCTCCAGGTCGGTCTCCACCTACATTCCCACTCCCTCTGTCTTATCGCCACTTCCGCTCAGCTCGACCTCCGACACTCGGACGACATTGACGAACCTTTCTTCACCCCCGCCGCGTCCCCTTTCCACTCATCCCCCAACTCCCCCTCCACCACCCCCCCTACTTCCGCCGCTTCCTCCGCCATTTCACTTGCTGACGCCGTCCGCCCTTCCGCCTCCCTTCCTGACCACGCGATCCTCAGCATGACTCACAGGTCTGACCACAAGCTTACGTACACCGACGAGGACTGGGCAAAAGACGTTCGCTGGCTCGTCGCACCCCGTTCCGATGTCCAGAAACCCAAGCCAAAGGCGGCCAAGCGCCGCAGTGCTCCACCCACCGCACAGATTCCCACCTCTCGCTCCACCTCCTCCCTGCCGTCCCGTCCACCCCCGCCCCTCCCGCATCCAGTCCCGCCCCGTCCATCCAAGTCCAAGGGCATCAGCAAGGCAAAGATCAGCACCGCCAGATCCGTCATTGGCATGACCGCCTTACTCGAGGTCGAGGAAGACACAGATCCCGATGACACACTCTCTTGTGTTCATGACACCCTAGTCCCGCAAAAACGCGTTGTTTGCATCTCGCATTCTCCTGACCGCTCACTAGATGCATACCACAAGCCACGCGTTTCCTCCCCGCTTCGGTCATCCAAGCTCACCAGACAGCGAAGCTTCTCATCTCCGCCCTTCTTGCTTGCCCCCGATCAAACACCCAACCCATCCAGTAGGACTCCTAATTCCAATCCCGGCCCCACCCTCGCTTCAAGTACACGTGCATTCAGCTCAACATTACGCCCACCCAGTACAATCTCTCATGGTACTGCCTCGACCTCAAAATCACCATATACGTCTCCTGCTCCAAACGCCCTCGACGCGCTCGCCGCCCACGTGTCCGTTTCAGATTCACATGACACCCTGCCTTCCACTGGGACCCGTGGCTACACCAGTCTTGTCCTCCCTCACGCTGTAACCTCCCCCTCCTTGGCGCTCGATCATGGGTCCAACCGAGTCTGGAAAATCGGCAACGCTCGACCCACCAGCTCTACTGTACGCGATAGCATAGGTGTAGGCCTCGGCTTCGGTGATCAAGTCGATCTATCCCGTGCGCGCCTCGCCCAGACAACCATGGCTAGCGTCGAGATCGTCCGCGGTATTGCCGCGGGTTCTGGAGTAGCCCGTAAGTCCCACAGGTCACGCGGAAGCGTCTTCGGCCTGGCGTGGTTCTCCAGGGACAAGCCGTCTACCACGGCCAAGGGAAAGAATCACCAAGTGGATACGGACTCCCCGCTTGGCTTTACCGCTTATCGCAAACCCCCTGTTTACGTTGGTGGGGGTTCTGTCTTGGTCCAGGTCTGGGGCGTCGGTCTAGACGCAACGGATGCGCGTCTCACGGGTATCCACCCTCCACGTGCCAGCTCATCACTCGCCGGCGCTCCATATGGTACGAAGATGCCGAAGACGAGCGAGAAGGACAAGGGACGGTGTCCACCCGTGGGCTACATTCCCGGCCGTTCATTCGTCGGCCGTGTTTTGGAAGTCGGATGGGAAGTCGGTGTAGACGCGGCAAAACGCGGGGACTGGGTTGTTGGACTGATGTCTGTTCACAAGGTTAGCCATTGCACCCTGTCCCGGTTTAGTCGAATTGACGCGTCCATCCAGTCTGGTGCATTGGCCGAGTTCATACTTGCGGATCGGCATCGTGTTCATCGCGTTCCCAACCCTTTTATACATTTGAAATATCCGTTTACTTCCGCCCCAACGGAGTCGAACGGTGATGTTTCCAGGCAACGCGACTCTCCGCCGCCTCCCGTTGAGGAGCATTGCTTGACGATCAATGAACTTGCTCTTCTACCGCTCTGCGGAGTTCCCGCGTACCGTGCTATTCGCACGCTCCATCAGATCACACAGAGTATGGGAAATTCACAGCTGCCGCACGGTAATTCTCACAACGAACTACACCCCATCCTTCCTCCTCGTAGTGACAAGCACGACTTTACCGCATGCGGAGGTCAGGAAGACTCCGCTACGCGGGTTCAGCCTTCGGACTCGAGGCCTCGTGTACTTATACTTCGGGCACATGATGGAGCAGGCGCACTTGCTGCGCAAATGCTTGTTCGTGAGGGATGGTCCGTATGGGCCCACGTGCCTGTGCCGTTTATGTTACCAGGTACCCAGTCGGAACTTCCAGACGAACTGAAAGACGAGGAAGAAGAGAGGGAGCTCGATAACCAAAGGAATATGCTACGCCGCATTGAAGACCGACTACGTGAATGGGGAGTAGACGAAGTGCTCTTCGTCCCAGTTACGTCGATGCCCCTTTCTGCGCTGTTTGATATCTCAAACGCGGCGTTGGAAGTCATGTCATCTTGGTCGTCACCTTCCATTCAGTTTTCCCGATCACCCTCTTCTTCTCCGAGTATTTCACCGTCTCCGTTCTCCAGGTCGACTACATCCACCCCGTTGTCTTCGCCTTACTCACACGGGCTCTCGTCAGGCCTTTCGTCTCCGCCTTCGTCGTCAACCCATCAGAACGTATTCACGACCCCTTACTCTTTCACTCCATTACCGCTCACACCGTACGACTGCGAACAGGGATCAATTGTTTCTCTCATGTCGTACTTGACCCGGTCACGTGTTCGGCTTGATGCAATCCTTGATACCATCGGTGGCCGCGAGATGTGGGATGCAGGCAGGTTACTCCTCAGCCGACCTGTTCGCGACCCATCACGGAAACAGATTGACGCACAATTTACCACCCTCGTAGGCGATACACCGGACCGCGTCGTGCCGACTGCAGGTGACAACTTCCGCGCTGGTGTGCGGGCGCTGCGCCTCGGAGGTGCCAAAGACCAACACCCGTTCGAGGACAGTGGTTACCACGAAGCCGTGACAAACGGACAGGGCAAGGAGAAAAAGGCGAAGGCGAAGCCCCGGCCAGTCAACTATTCCTGGGTAAACGTCGTGTCCGACATTGACTGGGAAGGGAGTGACGTACATGACACACTATGTGCCGTGCTGCGGATGGCGTCGTCTGAAGGGGTGAAGCCCGTGATCGGGCCGGTTGATTTTGCAAATATGCGGCGCAAGGACAAGGGGAAGAACCGGGCGGCATCGGTGGCGGCGGACAGCATCGAGGAGGGGTTATCGGGCAAGGTCGTCCCGTTTGAGAGCACGCCGGACATTTTCCTTCCTGGGGGAGGCCTCGAGTACGGTCGAACGGTCGTGTCTCGAGTAGCTGCATAGGGGATAACCGTCCAGCGATCATCGTCCCGTCGTCATGGCACGTCACATCTCCTCATTTTCCGTGATAGGCTGACAGCAGCATCTCATGATCATTACGCTTGATTTTTTTTTTCTTGCTTCGGAAACATAGAACGATCCAAGGTGCTGCGGACGCTGATCACACAGATATATTTCTATTTCATCTTGGCTCACGCGAGCCTTTCTCTGCTTCTCCACAGCGACAGAGTAGTACATGACGTGACGAACAGCTTTTTTTTGTGAATTGCATTTAGTGACCGTTAACGAACAGTGCTGTACGTAGTTGTTGTTGGGGACATTTACACGCATGGGGCTGTATGTAAAAGGACATTGTAAATTTTCACATAATCGAATGGTTAGTACAGGTTACATTTATCAGGCATCGTCACGTCAAACAGATTCAGATTTGATACAATAGTTAGTACAGTTATTTAAAATACAAACATGTATCACATAGAATGGGTATCCAGACCGGCCTCATCCAGACCGGCTACATCCAATTAACCAGGTGTTCAGTCCAGCATCGAGAGCACCAATGAGTAACGGTAATCGACCGCCCAGATGGCATTGCGCTGCTTCCTCGAGGTTCTTGACCTTGGTTATCTTAATTCAGATGGGTCATCGCCGCTGGCAACATTGTAGTAATATGCTTCACAGGGAAATCTATGCCGCAGGCATCCTTCCATTTGAAACCTTGACAAGTCTTCATGCATGTATTATCGACACATCGTAAACTTGACCATGCGCGTCTTCACCAATACTTGATAGTGTAACACAAAGTAGTAGAGCGATACGAAAGGCATCATGGGGGAATACAAGCAAGAAAAGTTGAGCACGAAAGTAAACTTGAGACTTGATTTTTTTCTGAGATATACCGAACCAGGTGCTGGCCTCTTCAAGACAGGAAGTAACGAGAAATTTTGGCAAACTTGAATTCTGTTGGGGTTTGTCCGCCATGAACCCTTCATTTGTACGTGCCCGACCCTTTGCGAGAAACAGACAGATAAAGACAGAACATAGCATATTCAGGGCGCGTTACTTCACCAACGACCGCCATTTTCGGCATGGTTGGAGGAACCAGAAGCACCATTGGAAGGCCCATCGTATTCCTTGCGAGGACTGCTACCTCTCGGCGGGCTTCTTGAATAACTCCTACGTCTCCTGTAATCAGGTGAGTAACGTCCACTGCGAGCAGGCGGACTACGACGGTCACGCCAGTCACGGTTATCACGACCATAGGGGTCTCGGTCCTTGTCACGATCGTGACGACGGTGGTCACGGTCACGGTCACGATACGACGACTCGCGGTACGAATCACGATATTCACGGCTTGAATATGTGTCCCTGTGAGAACGACGATGTCCCATATATTCTCCTGGTGTGGGTGCATGAGGACGGTCGGTGACCGAATAATCCACTCGGATGCGTCGTCCATTGAGTTCCTACATCCGCGTCAGCATTAATGAAAGACAAGAATATATGTGGCTAACAATGCCGTTAAGTTCCTGGATGCAACGTGTCGCCTCTTCCACACTTGACATTTTGATGAAACCGAAGCCACGAGAGCGGTCGGACTGACCAGCCTGGGTTCAGGGTTGGTTACCTCACAAGCCAGGTATTAGGACATACCCTCTGGTCATAGACAATGGTCACTTTTTCAACCCTTCCGAATCGAGTGAACTCTTCATCCAAATCGCGTTCTTGGGTTCTGATGCTCAAGCCAAACACACCCAACACCGCGGATGGGTTCGGCGCCTGCTTTGCGAAATGAGGTCGAAAAACAAACAATAACGAGACCACAACGTACAATAGGAGCATGTGAAGGTCGTTTTGGGGCTGGTGACCTGCGACGTTGAGGGGGGCTTCTGAAACCATTGTTGCTGCGGGCCGGGCTGCGGGAACGAGAACGCGCGCGAGGAGCATCACGGTCGCGGGATTCCGAGCCAGCTGGTGCCGGAGCATTGTAAGCGTCAGAGTATGGGTCCACTGGAGCTGCGGCTTCACCGTATTGCGACTGGAAACAAAGAAAAAAAATGAGTCAAGTGGCGGTTGGCTGGGGCGAGTGGGACGCACCATGATAGTTAGAGTCTGAAAAGAAAATTTACGCGTGTTTGTATCCAGGTTGAGATTCGAATTCAGACTCCGCAAATACAAACCTTATTTCGTGGTACTGTATAGTTTTGTAAGCCCCCGTCGCCGCAACGTTCGACATACCCATCAGCACACATCGGCAAGACCAAGATGGTGAGCTTATTGTCCCAGACATTATCCATGCGTAGTCTAATCGCGTTTCTGCGCAGGGTATCGATCTCAAGGCTCACCACGTCAAGAAGGCCCAACGAACAGCCCCCAAGAGTGAGGATCCCTACCTTCTCTTGCTGGTCAAGGTATGCTCGCGTTACCACCCTCGAAAAGGTCAATACTGACTGTCTCTCAGTTGTACCGTTTCCTCGCACGTCGTACCGACTCGAAATTCAACAAGGTCTTGTAACTCCGACTTGATTCGATGCTGTGGCGCTCATGTATCTTCCGTGCTCTAGGTAATCCTCCACCGCCTTTTCCTCTCCAAAATCAATCGCCCCCCGATTTCTCTGTCAAGAATTGTCAAAGAGACGTCTGCCACTCCAGACCTCGCCTCCAAGATCATCGTGTCGGTTGGAACTGTTACCGATGACATTCGTCTTATTGAGGTCCCAAAACTGACCGTGGCGGCCCTTCGCTTCTCTCAAGCAGCAAAGGAGCGTATCCTCAAGGCTGGTGGAGAGGCAATAACCTTGGACCAACTTGCCCTGCGTTCGCCCACTGGCTCCAACACGGTGCTTCTAAGGGGCAAGAGGAACACTCGTGAAGCTGTCAAACACTTTGGCATGGGTCCTCACAAGCACAAGAAACCCTACACTATTTCCAAGGGCCGCAAAGTAAGTCTTCTCAAACCCAAGTATGAATGTCGTCCTCATCGCTCCGATCTTAGTTCGAGCGTGCTCGTGGTCGCCGAAAGTCTCGTGGCTTCAAGGTATAAGAAGTGCACAAAATCGACACGTGGTCGCACAGAGGGCACGGCGAATCGAGGATATGCAATATGGGTATTGCTATGAAACATTGTCACCGTCTGTTATCCTTTGCACCTGCACGTCTCATCTATGCATATGTTATATCCCCGAATGCGTCGACACGGCAACTCGCTAAGAAATTGACGAAGCTGTTCCATAATTACATATATGCAGCATTCCGCAGTACGGGTCTTCTACTGTTTGCGATGGTAAGGTCCATGCAAGTGGCGGAACTTTGTTCGATGAATGAACGTTAATGAACGCTGGCTATCGCCTCACCCGCTTGCTACCCTGGAAGAGACGGTTGATGGAAACATTTTCATCGCAGAGAACCAGTTACTTACTGAATCAGCCTGATTGTCATCCATTGTGTCGTCCCAATCCCTTTTCAAGTCCGATACCTCTAATTCCATGGGGTCATCCAACCGATCATGCGTTAAAATATCACTAAGGTCCGGGTCCTGGATCCGCCATGTGATTATTTTCGAATCTTCGCCGCCAGTAACGAGGACGTCGTGCTGAAAACTGTCAGTTGAAGAAAAGATGGCGAAACAAGCGCACCTCTTCATCCCAATGGAGGGATCGAACAATCCCTGAATGACCGCCAGCCCACACAGAGTGTATCGCCCAAGGAGCCACTGCATCAGATAAATCGTTGCTAGTGATCAAAGCTACGTCTCCCCTAATTAACGAGATTATTAGACGAAGTCTCGATCCAAATAAGCAAATACACTGAACTCGTTGGAGCCGACGAACACCCCAAGTTCGTTTTTTGCTTTCTGTGTGGAATGACCCTTTATGAGATAATCGGTGACCCAAGTATGCTCATGGTCATGTAAGGAGGGGTTGCGAATATCCACGGCCAAAAGTTGGTCAAGCTGGACATTCCAATAAGGATGTTTTGATTCGTTCAGTAAAGGGGACCCACTTCGTTTGACCAACAGCTGAATGTCTCCATATCGCTGGCCGCCCAAATGCGTGTCCCGCGTGCATTGCTTATCCATCCACCCTGCGAGATACTGCAACCCCAGTTTCCTACGTGTAGTACGGCTTCGTCTTCGTCGTCTTCGAGAGCATTAGAGGTGCTGACCAGTCCGTCGGACGAGGTTGATAGTAGCACCTTGTTAGAACTCGATACGTGTCCACTTTGCAAGAAATGCACGGCGGTGATATCGTCAGAGTGGATTGAGCCATGAGAGCGCAGTCGTGCTACTGGATTCCGTGGATCCCTTGAAAAGAAAAGAGGGACCAATGAGGTACTGGCGGGACGTCCTAACCTCAATACAGGGCTGACCAGTACATGATGAACGCATCCTCTTTTTGCAGGTCAGTCCCAGCAGCAACGAGCAAACCGTCAACCGAGGCCTCGCAACAAAGAAGGGGGCGTAGTATCCCGGACGTTTCCACTAGTTCTCTGAGTTGTAAAGGTACATGTTGTCCGGAGATACAGATGTGGAAGACGCACTCTTAATACTGGCCGATCCACTTCTTTCATCCCATGCAATCACACAGCCATCCTTACCGGATGAAAGGAGCATCTCGCGAGTAGATGATCCTAGGCCACGAACAGTACACAGCTGGGTCGTTGCGTGTTCATGGCCTTTGAGAACACCTGTGGTCTGCAGAGTAGCTCTGTCGAAGAGATGGATCTGGTTCGATGGGGATGACGCCGAGGCAGCGTAGAAATTAGCTATCGGTGTCAGTGAAAGGACATAGTTCTCTCCAGGAAGGGCTGTTTTATGTAAGGTTTGGTTTGTGACTTTGAAAGATGATGACTGGAGAAGCGACATGTGGATTACCTTGCTTGCAAGGTAAATTGTCGTGGGGGTTCTCGTCGCACACGTGATTATAGCACGTGATTGTGTGAAAACTCCGCGGTTCTCTCTCGCCGAGAGACGAGCCCGAGGCTTCATTGTCGCTCTATTCGTTACCAAATTGTAGTATATCTTGTCTGTACTCTTCATACAATAGTAAATCGGAAGTGCCAAGCAAGGTATTTGCCGACGCAGACGGCACTCCCAAGTGTTGGGAAGGGGACGGAGGATTTCCTATCTTGGATATGTTTCCGGTGATCGCCGTAACCAGCAACGCTGACAGGCTTGATATTCCCGCAGCATATTCTCACTCCTCAGCGCTTTTTACTTTGTGGACTGCCTCTCAGTGACGCCCTACAGAAACCATCACACTCTTTTGAATTCCACTCGTTCCACCTTTCCCTCGCTCCTTGCCATCCTTCACCACATCCTCAGCCCTGAGAAGCGAGTCACTCTGAAATAACCATCTTCCGATTTATCTGTCATGTCTTCTGGTGGTACGTCTCGTGTGCAGCGTCAGTGAAGGCTCAGTCCACGGTGTTGATCTGCCGTCAGCTCGCCAACTTCATAGACTTCCACAGCGCCTCGACTACAGCTTGATCCCTGCGCCGCTCGGTAAACATGATGCATAATTGAGTGGGAACACATCATTGATGATACATCAGATCTTTCACTTCCACGAGCTACGGAGAAGTCGCCTTTGCCGGCCATTATCGTGACACCATCCTCGCCCTCACTCGGCGCTCCCGAATACTACATTGCTTTCCTCACTCCACCTCCTAAGCTCTCGCTGCGCGAGCGTATCGCCCAGCTTCCTCCCCTCCAAGCACAATTCTCGTTCAAAGCCAGAACCACACTGTTTATCTTGTTACTGTTGTTCATTCTGGTCTGCCATTTGCTTACTCACCTTGCGGTCCATCGTCCACACTTTGACTTCAAATCCTCTGATGTCGTCACACATTCGGATTCTTTTGCAACATCGCCCTGGAATTTTGTATCTTTCGACTTTCAGTCTTTCTGGGACACTGCGAATGGGGATAGTAGAAATTACATCGTGGAAGAACTGTCTCAAGCCGCCCATCGCTGAGATTCTTGGATCATCATGTAGCAATTACTTGTTCAAATCTCACAATTTTGATGAACAGGAGACGCTTTCCGCAGTATCACTATGTAAATCTCTTGTTACCGTCCAGTAGTTTGTCGTTCGAATTGATCCGACTTGACTGTAGGGGACCCGAGAATGACCACGAGTGCTACGGTTCTCAACAAACTAGCTCTCAGATGTTGTATTGGTCACATCTTCTATCTGACGACCAAAAGTACTTTGGCCTCGGTGATAAATTCATCTCTTGCCTTTGCCCACAGATCCCAGCAAGGCCTTGAGCACTGTTCATTGACGTTCATTACTTAGGGCTCGTCGGTATCGTGGGGTTTGTTTGCAAGATGGATACACAGGCTTTGATTTCTGGCACAATGTTGACAAGGAGTATCCAGCATGGTATCGCGATCGGATACTACCTGTCATGTATCCCCGCAATCTTTGTTACTTATATCGAATGAAAGTGCCGGCTGGTTTCCGCTCAGTTGTCCTACCTTCTCCAAGCGCACCATCGGCTTGGACGAAGTGCGTCTATGATTTCGCAGGCATCTTGGTTTGCATATTGCTGCTCAACTTTTGTGATTGCGCCTTTCAGGCTGTTAATCTTCGCGAACACGACGGAAGCGTGGTCTTTCCTGGAATGGTACGGCTTCTGGATCGCGGATCGTGGGGCCATCTTCGACGCTGGAAGACCGAAGTATCTACAAAGCTTGCAGAAGAAACAAGCTCACACTGTAATGTCAAGAAACCTCAGACCCCATCACCTGATGTTATAGCCCCCTTGGAGCCCGCTGTGGAGGAGCTGAAGAGGAGAATGGACCAGGACCAGAGCATATATAGAGCATCCAGATCTATGAGGTGTTCCCTACCTCTCACCCTCACACTACCACTGCCGTTGTGCACGGAGCTAATGCGAACATATTGTTTGACGTGATCCGATAAATGTGCCGCACTGCACGACCCGTACCGCTCGGACGCCCGCTTTCGCCTCTTTACCTGGCTAGGCGGAGTGTTTCCTGCGCACGGCAACAGAGCACCGATGACAGTGACTGGTGTGACTTTGAAGAGATGGTCGAAGAACGTACCATGAAGGACACGGTAGCAACCGATTCGCTGTGCTTCCAAATTATCTATGGTCTTCTTGCAAGCGTCACATCCATAGTTCTGCAACAAGGGACCTTTCTACCCTAGCATCGACGGCACACCGATAAGCGTCAAACATGGGCTCTCCCAGTGACTGGTTCGTGTGCTTCCTCTCTCATCACGTCCACTGACCCATCTTACTTGCAAGGATCGCAGTGGCGGCGTCGCAACAATCACATACCTGCTTTTTCAGCCACGTAAGAAGGCTGAGCTCGCATTCACCTTTCATGTGGGTGTCCCCTCTTCGGAGTGATAAAGTAGTCACACGACTGGACACCAAACTACTCACAGACCCACCATATTTGTCGCCCACACGGCAATACGATGGCCGGTCTCCAACCTGGCTCAGGAAAAGGAATATTGGAACGAAGGTGAAATTTCTCCTGTTGCGCTCTGGTCCTCGGTCCCAGTAGTGATAGTGAGCACCCTCGAAGCCGTTTTTCCTCAGGAGGGAGTGCACGATTGCGCCTAAGTATGCAGGTACTGTTGAAAGCAGTGATCGAACGTATGTCAACACTTGGTCAACACTTCCGCGAATGCAAGGCTTTCCACCCCTATTTCACGCTTTAGCCAGCTGCGTGGGAAACTTAGCATTGTTCCTTTGCCACACACTTTTGGTTCCTTTGGGTCGCAAGTTTGCTGACCGACTTGGACTTGCTTGTCGGTCTCGCAAGATTTCTTTGCACGATGGATGCCCTGTTTTCTCCCATAGCAAATGCAGTTGGGGCATCTGTCGACCAAATCAAGGTATTTGCTTTCCAATCTTACAAGTCACCATTGTCACCCTTTTTCCGGCAATACTAGCTCATTTTGTGTCTCCTGATCGCGTACCCCCTCGGGAGTCTGTTCATAAGAATACCATCATCTCAACCTAATTTCAAGCATGCTTTCAATGTATTCATCACTGTCTTTTTCTTTATACCTGTTCTCCACCTGCAATGGGGCTTCCTTCAACTCCTTGGTAGCGTTCTCGGGACCTACTTCATTGCTGCAAGTTTCCGAGGTTCCGGCATGCCATGGATTGTATTCACGCGAGTCTATCTGTTGCTATTTCACCTGTATTGTATCATGCTAACAGCATTTTAGTTTTGTCATGGGTCATCTCACTGTCAAGTATGTATGTTTTGCGCTTGAACGTTTTTTTTTGTTGACCGTTCCCTGTAGTCATGTTATCCGCGCAGTCTATGGGCTAAGTTACGAAACATTTGAGATCACCGGCCCTCAGATGGTCCTCACCATGAAACTGACGACCTTTGCATGGAACGTTTACGACGGCAGGAGGCCGCAAGAAGTTTGTTGTTTCCATGTTTGTATCTTCCTCCCATGCCTCATCGTTAAACAATTGTAGGACCTGGACAAGTGGCAACTTCAGAAACGTGTCACGAAATACCCTACATTGCTAGAATTCCTTGGGTTCTCGTAAGTCACCGGTTTCCCGCGTTTACGCCGCTGACTCTTGTATGATCAGATTTTACTTCCCTGGAGTTTTAGTTGGACCATATCTTGATTACGCGTCCTATACATCTCTAATTGACGAGTCCTTGTTTAAATCTGTCGAATCCACGAAGCCGACGCGAAGAACCATTCCTGACGGTAGAAAACGCGTCGCTTACCGTAAGATGTTGACGGGGCTTGTATTTTTGGGTCTCTTCGTGGTTCTAAACCCATCTTATAACTTTACGCTCACGTTAACACCCTGGTACGCGGAGCAAAACCTCCTCTACCGGTATGATCAGCCTCTACGTTCATGACGCGTCTAACTCAGTAAACTACCAGGATCGCTGTTTTCCAATTCTGTGGGTTCATCGAGCGCTGCAAATACTACGCTGCCTGGATCTTGACCGAGGTAGGAGGATTTTCGATGCTGGCATGCAGCCAACTGATTTGTTCCTTTAGGGAGCCAGTATTCTGACTGGACTCGGTTTCACCGGATTTGGACCTTCTGGCGAGTCCGTCTGGGAAGGTGCAGCGAACATCAAAGTACTCGAAGTTGAGCTGCCCACGAATATGAAGGTCCTTTTGGATTCTTGGAACATCAGCACGAATATTTGGCTTAGGGAGTGCGTCTACAAGCGGGTCACTCCGAAGGGTAAAAAGCCGGGCTTCCGCAGTACCCTGATTACTTTTGCCACGAGTGCATTCTGGGTAAGGACCAGGTTTTGATTTCCGGTACAATGTTGACAAGGAGCATCCAGCATGGTATCGCGATTGGATACTACCTCACATTTATCCTCGGCGGCTTTGTTACTTATGTCGGTCGAAAGTGCCGGGCCGGCTTCCGCCCACTTGTCCTGCGAGGACCGTCAACTTGGGCGAAGCGTGTCTACGACTTCCTAGGCACCCTTGTTTGCATATTGCTGCTCAACTTTCTGGCTGCGCCTTTCATGTTGTTGGGCTTCGCGGACTCGATGGAAGCGTGGTCTCGCCTTGGATGGTACGGCTGCTGGATCGTGGGTTCTGGGGTCATCTTTTTCAACGCTGGAGGGTCGAAGTATCTACAAGGCTTACAGACACAAACCGACCTCGTCGATGCCAAGGAACGTCAGACCCCATCACCTGACATCGTAGCCCCCGTGGAACCCGCTATGGAGGAGCTGAAGACGAGAATGAATTAGGGCCAGAGCGTATATAGGGTATCTAGATCTATGAGGTCTTTTTTATCGCGATACATGTCTGATGTCGATGGCATAGTATCATGATGTGAGATCTCAGTGATTGGGTTCCCTCCGGCCGGCAATGTGTAGCTGCCGGGACCGAAGCCTAGCAAAAGCTTCCGCTTTGCAAATTGATGATCCCGTTCGTACGGCATGCGGAGTTGGTCTCTCCATTTCAACCACCGTCCGAGGCACTGCAGTCATGAAAAATCACTACCTCCACAGGTTGAAAGCGCTGTAATGCGTCTAGTTTTCGCAGTTCGTTCTTGACAATTGGCCGTGCTCAAGATGTGTTCAAAGTCCAGCTCGAATATGTCGAGGTCCTGGGTCAGCGGACACATGAAAATACACCCTGCCCAGCTGCTTCTGACCTGACACGTAACCACTGGCAGGCCCACGGCAGCGACGCACCTCGACCGAGGTTCTTAGTGACCTTCTCGCTGGGATCCAACAGGTCTCGTCCTGTGGGCTCGTCTTCGTTTCTTGACACATATGACCCATATTTACCCATATATCTAACTAAGTATATTGTCACCAACCAGCAACTGAGGTGCTCGAGGGCCGTGGTGTGCTATTCTGGGCAATTCTGCGGCGGGCGATGAATGAGACGCTGGATGGCAAGTGTTGCACCGGAGGCACCGGAATCCCAATTTGGCAAGGGAAGCCTTCGACGCGTGTTTGGGGTATACACGGCGACCCTGCTCCTAGACTGGTAACGCCTTCTCCTGTGTCTTGCCACCAGTGGTAGTCCTTTCCACAAACATCCCATCTCTGAGGATCCCCTCCCTTGATCATGAGCGTGTCAGTCGACGACCTCGTCGCTTCTTTGGCTGCCAACCACATCGGCCAGGAAGCAACCGACCTTGCTGCACTTCAGGTATTTATTTTCATTTACCCCACACCGCTTCACGCTTATCTCACTCGCTACACCTGCTCTCCCTCAGGCCCAGCTTGCACAGACCCTCTTGACGCACCAGCTGTCCCTCACACCCTCACACCCTCACACCTCTCCCTTCGTGCACGGGGTTAGTGTGAACATTGCTCGGCGTGATCCGACAAATGTGCAGCACTGCACGACGCCTACTGCTCGGACGCCCTCTTCCGCCTCATGTACCTGGCCACTCCCAGATCACTCAGATCACTCTCGCAGGCGGAGTGTTTCCTATGCGCGGCGACAGAGCATCGATGATGGGTGGTGTGACTTTGAAGAGATGGTCGATGAACGCACCGTGGAGGACATGGTAACAGCCGATTCACCGTGCTCCCAGAATGCATATCTATGGTCCTCTCACAAGGGTGACGTCCAGGGTTGTGCAACGAGGGTCCTTTCTGCCCCGCCATCGACGCCACATTCGGCGTCAAACATGAGCTCTCCCACCGATTCATATACTTCCTCTCTCTTCACGTCCACCGACCCATTTTACTTGCAAGCATCACAGTCGACGCCACAGTCCCATACCTCCTTTTTCAGCCACGTAGGAAGGCCGGGCTCGCATTCACCTTTCATGGTGGGTGTCCCCACTTGGGAATGATAAAGCAGCCACACAACCTCGGCGGCACTCACTCCAAGCGCCTTGACATCGTTGTACCATCATGATCACCACTTCTTTACCCCTCACCACATCTCCTATCATATCGACCCGTATGCCGCTCACCGCTCACATGTGCCTTGACCAACCTGTGAGGACGTCAGGTGAAACATAGAATAGACGGATCATGAGCCACGGCCCGGCTTACCGTGTTCATCACCTTAGTGGCTGGCTGTCTTCCAAACAATACCTATTCCCCGTCGACGTGGCAGGCGCTTTCGCTTACACGGAGCGACGGCCTCCGGTGCCTGCCTTTATTGCCCGTACGCGTTGTTCCTAGTTTCATCCTTTGGTGGACTGTTGTTCTTTACCATGTACGACATCATTTGATCTTACTGCTTAATTATTTTCTTGCCTACAAGTGTTGCCAGCATTCCCATGATATCAATCACATCTTACAGTTACGCCATTCTTTTGATTTGGAGTTGTTGGAGTCTGAGCCCCCGCTAAATTCAGTAGTTCCGATCAGAGTCACCATGCGATGCGGAAGTCCCTGAAACAATGCTTGAAAGGGAACCCAACGAAAGATCAAACAAACCGGTGCCATGTGGTAAAAGGTCATGAGGTCGGTCATTGGACATGGCTTCTATCGGTATTTACGTTCTTGCAAATGCTAGAGGCCGGTTTAGACGAGGTTGCGCTCATGTCCGAACAATGAATCTAGCCGGCTGAGGCTTCCGGATCTAATTAATCTTATCGGGAGCAGTGTCGCTAATATGCCAACGCACTGGTGGTATACCTATGCTTGCGAGCAACGAACGTTGTGCTGCTTGGCTGTACCCCAGCCCGACAGGTAGATTGACGAGGCTCGATTGCGGCTAGAGATCAGGCTTGAAAGCTTGATACTCAGATCCTTGTACAGCGATTAAGTAGTTACATGGAACTGAGGCAACCGAGGTTTTGAGAGGCACACTATCAGTGAGAAAAACCAGTGCGTCCAACACGAATGCCAAGAGACTTTTGAAACGCCTCGGTGATCGAGAAACGACAGCAGGTTCTTCCTTGGGGTTTAGGATCAGTTTTTCTTTAAGATGCGGGTTCTTAACATACAACCGTGATGATAAAAGTGTTATAGTACAAATGGCTGCACCGCCCGTCACCGACCGATCAACTCCTCCCTGTAGCCATGGTATCGTGTCGCGCGACGCTGAGGGTATATAGCTGGTTAGAATAAATCTTCCAGAGTCATTTGCTTCACGATATCCTAATCGAACAGAGATGTGAGGATAAGCATTTCAACGACTTAGCAAGCAAGTAACAAAGTTCACCGTGTTCGAAACCATCTGAGCAAACTCTTCAAAGCTGAGTTTCCCATCTCGATCATGGTCACCTTCCATTATCGTTTTGTCGACTATCTGTTGGAGTTGTTGATCCTAGAAAACCAGGGCGTCGATTA
Source organism: Xerocomellus amylosporus (assembly GCA_038090735.1). NCBI lineage: Eukaryota > Fungi > Basidiomycota > Agaricomycetes > Boletales > Boletaceae > Xerocomellus > Xerocomellus amylosporus. The sequence continues at coordinate 22,843 of JBBPNE010000006.1, read as the reverse complement.
GGTGGTAAGAGAAAAGTAGCTAAGCAGACTGCACCTTGAGGTTGTTGCCGACCATCATTTTGAGGACGAGGAATAATTCCCCGTTGGAGATGAAACCATCGCGGTCGACATCATAGACTTTGAAAGCGACTGTGTCGTGGAGGTAAGATCCGCGACAAAGGGTTGAGGGCGAGACGGACATCTCAACTTTTCTTCCCTACCACCACGGCTGCTAAAAGCGCTCAGGCCGCCAACGAATTCTTGAAAGTCGACAGTCCCTCCACCACTATGATTAAACGACAGGGATTAGATTCGGCAAAAGGGTTCGTGTTTGATCGTGCGATACACACTCTTCGTCGAAGATGGCTATCATTCGCGATGCCAACGGATTACTTGCGATCTGCGGTATTTGCAAGAACTCTTCGCGGTCGATAGACCCTGAGCCATCGCTAGGAACGTGTCAGCAACTGGCGGCTTCTTGATGGATTGGATCGATACCTATCAAGCTTCATGAAGCGTTTCTTCAGACGTTCTAGCTCGGCGGACGTGACTAGTTGATCGAGTCATTTGAAGGGAGTAAAGACATGGGCAACCGACGTACAATTGGACCGCTTTTGCATGTCCTCCATGAATTGGGACGCTGTTCACCGCTGTATGAGCCTGGTATGAGTGGTACCATGGGGAAAAGACGAACGTGTTTGACCCATGATGAGTGCTACGATGTAGGCGCGCTGGACGTGGAGATTGGTGGTGAAGAGCAATGTACGCTGGGCTGCGTGAGAAAGAGCAGAGGCATCACTTGAGCGCGACGTCCAAGTTCGCGAGTTGGCTGGTATATGGTGCGGCCATGCTCGAGCCAGTGCAGCAGCATCGGACGTCTTCGTGGTAGATCTCCACTGTCCTTTTTTGCATTGCCAAAGCTCTTTTTGCCATCCGACACTCGCTCTTTTCCACATAGAAATTCCACCAGGCCCGTCCATCCGCATAGCCCCCTTCCTTTCCCATATCAGTCATATCACCGTGGTTATCACCAGCTTCGAGATGGAGACACCGCTCTGCCCCACCTCACGCCCTCCGACGCCCAGCGACGAACCATTTATGCACTGTCTACTCCTCCAGGTAAAGGTGGCGTCGCTGTCATCAGGGTATCAGGGCCCGACGCGTGCAAGGTCCGGAAAGCCATCACTCGTCCCGTCCATTTGTCTGCCATCGACAAACCACCCATCCCACGGCTTGCGGAACTTCGTCACGTCATCGATCCTCTCACCGGGGAGAAATTGGACGATGGTTTAGTTCTCTCCTTCAAAGGCGAGTCCTCCCCCGGTTCAATGTTCTAACGAGTCTGTTTATACCCACGCAGGGCCCAAATCCTTCACTACCGAGGATGTCATCGAGTTGCAGGTTCACTCTGGCCGGGCGGTACTCTCTTCGATCCTGGGAGTACTCTCAAAGTTGCCGTACTGCCGCCCAGCTCAGCCAGGAGAGTTCACTCGGCGTGCCTTTGAAGGTGGACGGTTGGATTTGACGCAGGTAGAGGGTTTGCGCGATCTCATCGATGCCGAGACGGATGCGCAAAGACGCGTCGCGGTATCTAATGTAGCGGTAGGTGTCACCTCTCGCATTCGGTATGGTTTTACACTGACGAGCCAGCTCGCAACAGGGTGCCCAACGAGTTCGCTTCGATGCTCTGAGAGCTCAAATCTTGGATTGTCTCATGCATGTCGAAGGCTTCATCGACTTCGGAGAGGATGTTGACGAGTTGGGCCAGGAACGGATGTTTGAACAAGGTTTGTGTGTCACCTTTCCGCCCGGATTAAGTCGATTACAATAATTTCTAGCTTGTGCACGGGCACAGGATATTATAGACTGCATTCGTGCTCAGTTGTCCGACAACCGCAGAGGAGAGATCCTCCGGTCAGGCATCAAACTTGTCATTTTTGGACCTCCGAATGCTGGAAAGAGCAGCCTTTTCAATTTCCTCGGTTTGTCTATTATGTACCATATATGATTGATTTAACACGTTTCCTCCAGCTGAGCGGGATGCTGCCATCATATCTCCGATTCCTGGGACGACACGAGACATCCTTAGTCTCACTCTCGATATCGGAGGGTTACCCGTTGTATTGAACGATACCGCGGGAATCCGGAATACAACCAATGATGCGATTGAGAGGATTGGCGTCGAGCGAGCTGGTAATGTGTAAGTTTGGTTTGGTTTTGGTTGGAACAACGCTAAGAGTCGCAGTATTGAAACTTCGGACGTCTCAATTTGTGTCCTCTCTCTCGACGAAATTATCCCAAGAACGGTGGAGGAAGTTAAGATTACTATACCAGATGATGTCATTGGCCATCTGAAGCCTGACACGGTGTTCCTGCTCAACAAATCTGATCTTGCTCGCGTGTCCACCCACGACTTACGGGAAGCGTTGAATGATGCTCTGCCTCAACATGCTTCAGGGACTACCCGACATTTCTGGAGTATAAGCCTTCGTTCTGGTGAAGGAACTCAGGAATTTTTGGATGGTCTTGCGTCGGTGCTGAAGGAGAGATATGCGTAAGTTCATACTTGATATCATCGTCGCCCCCTCGTCATATAAATCACTCAAGGTACTCTGAAGCGATGTCTCTGGATGAGTCTCCACTCGTTACCCAGGCCCGCCACCGAGACTACTTGGAATCTGCAGCGAGGCATCTAGAGGAATTCAAGTCGTATCGTAAGGCACTCGTAACCCGGGGATCTTGGTCACTCTGACGAATTGTTTTACGCAGCACTGTCCCAGATCGATATCGCCGCAGAATCCTTGCGATATGCCGCGCGTGCGATCGGAGCGGTTTCCGGATCAGATGTCAGTACAGAGGAGGTTTTAGGCGCTATTTTCAGTTCCTTTTGCGTGGGGAAGTGACAGGATTGGCGGAGGTATCATTCTTGCACCTCGACGTCTCCGTAGTCAACAAAGTCAATATATCACTGCGAGGTCTATTGGATAAATTCTTGGTGTCACAAAACGACAGGAATATGACATGCTACCGCCGGGTAATGTAAAGAAAAAGAACCAGGTATACAGGTAACTTGCGAATAACATCAATGCACAAGGGCATCAAGACTCAAGAGGCCCCACAGACGGCCATGTATGAAAAATATTTTCGGCGCGCTGGCGCAACTTATTCCTATCTCCGAATGGTATCCCGTGCAGTTCGGAGAGCTGCTTGACGCTTTCACGCAGCTCCGAGTTCTGAAAGGTTGGAGTGAGTGAACTGCACCGACACTTGGACTCGGGCTGACCATTGAAACGCTTTCGTCCGGGCTGTCTTTCACAGATTCTATCTCCGCGAGGATGATGCTCAACATCTCTAGATCCTACATAGAAATGAGTGGTGATGAAGGTACATCTAGCGAAACGCGCGAGCTCACCTCTTCCTTGACACGTACTTTCCCCTTGACGAGGCGTTGCAGAGCAGTAATCCAATCGTTGATCTGCTCCTTGCCTGCGTCGAAAGTTGGCTTTGTCGGGAAACCCACTCTGTCAAGCTGTTTTCTGGGCAATTGGTCCATATTGGTATCAATGGGGAGGATGCCAGGAGACTGGCTTGTGATCTGTGTGCTAGGGATAGCGCTCGCAACCCCGTCTGCAATGGAGGCGGAGTTAACTGATTCAGTCGACTCAGTAGCGCTCGGACTGGACTCTCTATCAGGTTCGTCGAGCGCAGTAAAAAAGTCAAGGTCAATCTGAGAATACGCTCATGTTAGCGCGGTGTATACAGCGTCATTCGGTGTGCGGAGCAGGTACTCACGGGTTTGGGCCGGGCGATCCTGTCCGTTCGTACAGTAGCGTTCTCGCCGAAAATGGTATGCAACCGTTGCCTGAACTTGGCTCCGCGAGACAGATAGGGTGACAGAATGGCCCCTTTGGGACCCCCGCACGTTGGCATACGCCATTCATTCCCTACTGGGGTCCGGGCCGAAGAGGGAACGGAACCTTTTCCAGGAGAGCTGGCAGCAAGGTCACAGCCGTCGACGGCCATCTGGACGTTCACAGAGGGAACATGTACAGTCTGTGCCGGAGTAACAAAGTCTGCGTCTCTGGTGATGAAGTCTATTTCAGCATCCCAGCTGATTGGCGCTTGTACTGTCCCGAGGGCTGCGTCAATTAATGCAGGATTCGATTCGTATTGAAAAGGCTTTGGTCGTTTAACTGATCGCTCAGGTTGTGGGATGTCCCGCGGAAGAGACCCGAGGTCCTCGGAATTGGTCTCGGAAGTCGCAGAGACGCCGATAGTCCCCCCTGGCGCGCGCCGTCTCTTCAAGGACGTGCGGGCGAGACGCGTATTTAGCTGGAGCCGCTCGTCCTCAGCTTCAGTAGTCTCCACATCCGTTTGTGGTCCCGTCGATGCATCGTCGTGCTGGCGTGAAGCCGTGCGAGACTGACGGGGAAAGGGATGTTCGGTGTGTCTGTTGGCATCAAACGTACGCGCCAACGCGTCCACTAAGCTGAGCACCCGCGCGCTTGAAGCGGGTCTGGCAGGCCCAGGTTGCGTTTGAGAAGCATGCTTTCTGTCGAGTGCCAGTGACGACTTTGTTGCGATGAGAACGCCATCAAACCGAGCTTTCTTTCGCTCCGAAGGCTTTGTGTTGGGCAATAATTTCAGTGTCTGTCCAGCAGTCACGGTATTTTCGACCAGTGCCTGAGTGTTGGTTGGCGGCCTCGCGAGCCGTTTCATTGCCGACTCGGTCGCTTTCCTAATTGCAAGTTCATCAACCCCAGGGTCTGAGGCTGATGAACCTTCATCATCTTCCAGTGTCCTAAGTGGAGTCCAAGATGGAAGGTCAGGTACTACCTGACTGGGTGGAACAGGCTTGTTCATGTCATCATGAGTGACATGCCCAAGGCTTGAGCCAAGCAGGGGTGGTTCTATCTGACTCATGGACAATGTCTTGCAAAGCATGGTCAGAGTTGTGAGAGAGTGGTCATTTATGATGATACCTCATGGCCAGGCCCACTATCATGCACAACTATAGTGAATTGCCTTGGGGTAGCTGTTGGGAGGAGTGTTCAAGTTGTTAGTGTTAAAAAGCAGAAAAAGAAAAAGAGCATACAATAGAGTTCTTGTGATGTGTTGGATAATAATGAAGCATGTATGGCCTGCTTTAATTGATGGGGACTTAGAGGGAGAGCCATCATTCTCTTTTTGGCTAGTCTTTGCAAAAAGGTCAGGTTATTGTACACTGTGTTGTATAACATAGAAAGAGCAGGAAGTTTTGAGCTTACTTGTAAAGCACAAACACCAATCAAACATGAAGAAAAAGTCAGATTTGTATGTTATAACTGAAAAATAATTAGAACTACCTTCAGCAGTTAACTGTGCTGAAGAACAGTTGATGGGGTGAAAGAAGTGTGAGAATAAATATCAAGCATGACAGCTTTATAATACATCTCAGTATTTGTTTACTTGTGTTGTACATTGTTTGAAGCAATGTATACCACATTTGTATTTATTAGTTTGTTTCACACAGTTGCTTAATAAGGTTCTCCATATTAATACAGTATGCTATTCAACAACCCTCTGGGCAATTGTCAAGACCATGCTTCTACTCTGAGGTTACTCCGAGAAGTTTGGAGTTACTTAGTGCTTGGGACTCGGCTTCACCGTATGTGGTGTGCCCTTGTTGAGTAGTCTGAGGTGTCCTGAAATTGGTCAGGGGTCGGAAGGGTTGGGGATGTCAGAGTCGTTGGGGGACAATGGTAATGAACAGAGGTAGTCGGACGATGATGGGTGCAAGGTCTAGCATCGAGCTATGTAGAATACTCAGTATGTCACTGAAGTAAGACTAAAGGTAACTATGGTGCGATGTAGCCATGATTAGGTAATCAAGTAGTATCAAATATGGAATAATGAATTCCAACAAGCTAACCTGTGAGTGGATGATGAGGGGACTCGTTGACTTCAGAGAGTGGAGGTAGATATCTTAGTGGATAATCAAACTAAAGTACATGGTGGTAAAACTAAGTTTATATATGAAGGGAGAACACTGCGGAAACCTCAGTGTTCTGAGGTGGAAGGCTGTCATGGATAATACTAATTAGCGGAACTAGATCAAATGGAGTTAGAGTAAGGTACTGTAATGGTCGGGAGTAATAAGAGTGTCAAGTAGCTCCAAGGTCTTGGAGCCCGTTGGACTGAGGGTACTGAACCATCTCAGGCATGACAGACCAAGTTGGAACCTACTTGGAGTGCTCAGAAGTGACCCTAGTGTACAGGATATGACAGCAATCCAGGACCCACAAGGATGACAAAGCACCTTTGTGAAGAGAATCCTGTCACAATCAGCACAGAGTACCATTGGTTGACCAATTATAGCAGATACATGTAATTTGATGTGAAGAGAATTTATGGTGCATAAAATAGATACAGTATGTAGTCCTCATAGCAGTCATAGTAGTCATAGTGTTCATAGCATCAGTGTTTTTCTAGTTTTTTTTGCTACACTTTGAACTATACTGCATGCTACACCTTTTGACTGCACCTTTGCTACACACCTATCTACATTTTTTGCCACACATTGTTTACTACTAGTACATTGGCTACCCTTTTTGACTACACTTTAGCTACACTTGTGACTACACTTTTTGTTATGCTTATGTTACTACACTGACTACACTTTCTGACTACACTTTTGCTACAATATTAATTACCCTTTTGCTACACTGTTTTACTATACTTTTGTTGCATATTAACAAAGTTGGGATTAGCTGGCTAGAAGCCTACTTTAACTGTGCTAAACATTACATACATATTCATATAAACCTTATCCTAATCCAAGTAAGGTTCAGGACTACCAAAATTCTACATCGCAAAAAACATAGTAAAAGTGTACTATGTGGACCCTCACTATGAGCACTATGACACTGGATAGCTACCCCTGACTTTGCTGATGGATGTATGGGTGGATGGTGATAATTGAGGTGTCTAGATGTCATATTCCGTACATTAGGTTCGCTTCTGAGTACTCCGAGTAAGTTCCGACTCGGTCTGTCGTGCCTGAGATGGTTCAGTACCTTCAGTCCGACACGGCTCCGAGACCTCGGAGCTTACTTGACACTTATATTACCCCCGTCCATTCTAGTACCTTTACTTACCTCCATTCGAACTAGTTCCGGTAATTAGTATTGTCCGTGGAAGTCCCACAACTTGGGAACACTCTCATGCCGTGTTGTCCTCCGGGACAGCTTTCCGCCTCGGAACACTGCAACCTCTTGAGGTTTCTGCAGTGTTCTCCCTTCGTATATAAACGTAGCTTTATCACCTTGTAACTTTAGTCTGATTATCAACTAAGATATTCTATCTGCCCTCTCTGAAGTTGACAAGTCTCCCCGTCGTCTCCTTGCAGGTTAGCTCGACGCTAGACCTTGCACCCTTCACACCTGACTCCTTCTGATCACCCACAACGTCCCCCAACGTCCCCGACTGTTCCGCCGTTCCGACCCCTGACCAATTTCGGGACACCCGGACTTATTGACAAGGGCACACCACATACGGTGAAGCCGAGTCCCGAGCGCTAAGTACCTCTGAGTCTTTCGGAGTACCCTCGGAGCAGAAGTTACAGTCTTGACAATCTCCATAAGCATTGTTGGGAATAATGCAGAGATTCTGTTGTCTAGTTCCTCGTTGAGGTTCATCAGAAGGACAAGATATTGGTGCAGATGGTGAACAATAAGGCAGAGGAGAATGATAACTAGAGGGTGATGAAGTCGGAGAGGTAGATCGAGATGGCTGTTGATCATCAAGATCTTCATCGGGTGGAATCTGTTGATCGGATTGTTGATCTTCCTGAGGTGGAAATGAATAGTAGTGGATAGTCGGAACGTCTTCCGATGGTTTCTCGGGTTTATCCGAGTCCTAAATGTTATTGCTGTTATCTGGAATAGACAACACAGGTGGTTTGTTTTCTGACTTCTTGGAACAATGAGGAAAAGTAAATTCGTCAAAAGTAGCAGTTGAAAAGATAATAACCCTTCTGCGCTTAGGAGACCAAAACTTATAGCCCTTGGTTCCTTGTTCACACCCTAGGAAAATAACTTCTTCCGCTTTAGCAGATAGCTTGTGTTGTCGTTCCTCTTTAGGAATAAACACATAAGCTTGGGATCCAAAAACCTTAAAATACAACACGTCTGGAATCTCACCATTCCATTTGGATATGGGAGTGGACCAGTTAAGATGACACATAGGCTGTCGGTTATAGATGTGTAGAGCGGTTTCTACAGCATCCTGCCAGAAAGATGGCAGTAAGCAAGCGTGCTGACGCATCGCTTCCGACTTCTCGAGGATAGTCCGGTTAAAACGCTCAGCTCGACCGTTCTGTTGTGGGGTTCGAGGCACAGAAGTTTGATGTTCTATACCTCTAGACATGTCGTTCTGTCAATGGAGATATTGCCAAGACTCTTCTCAATGGGGGGGCCTTCTTGAAAGACGGGTTGGACGAAGATGTAAGTAAGATTTTTCGAAAGACACCATCTAACGTTGCTTTACAGGGTCATACGAACAATCTCGCGCACCCTGCGCTTTCTGGCGTTATCATTGATTTTTTCTATACCGGTCAGCTCTCCATGGATGTTCTTTTCCCAGATGTCTTTGCGAAAGAAGTCCCCTGCCCTGCTGTCACGCTTGCAGCCACTGCAGTAAGTCGTCCCTCGTCAATCACATTCTCGTTGACACGTCAGTAGATCAAGATCGCACTAGATGAGATAGCGGCCAACGGCAAGGATGCCCCGTTTAAGCGCGATGTCTATGCCGACGTTTACATCAATGTACTTGGTCTCATGGCTAAGTGTGATACATCCCCCATCCACCGAGCCAAGACGAGAGCGCTGCACAAGCATTGGGCGAAAATCGGAAGGTCGGTATTTTTCCCCTTCTACGTGAACACGGCTGACACATCAGTTGTATTTTAGTAACAGTAATGGCAACATGACAGGCACAACAACCAGATTCGATGTGGATCTCAACTAGATATTTCTTGATTATGTTTTTCTTTCTGCATCAACTCCATCCCTACCATCCCCTCACTTTCCTACTCATATGATTACCATGTATGCCCTATCTGGAATAGAGAACATGCTGTGTCGAGTTCTAGACAGGTGGATAACAGTCTGTATTAGTCTGGACAACTCTGTCCTAGATTTTGGTAAGTACAATTTCTATCATATATGGCTTCCTTTCCCAAACTGGATGGGTACTGGACAGTCTGCTGCAGCCCAGACAGAACTAGTCAGCTAGGTACCTTGTTGGGAGTGGTTGGACAGGCTGGAGGACTGGCTAGTGCTGGGCAGTGCTGGGTGGGTGGAGGGCTGGTTTGCTGATGAACACAAGCACTTCGGAACTCATGCCCGCATACCAAATTGAACTTCGCCGTAAAACGGAGACCCTGTTCAAGACTGCCAGTTGTGCCATTGTTGGTGTGCCAGTTTCTTCGGTGTGTTTTACAATACACCTTTTGCTGTCCTATGATTGTGTATTTGACACTCTGATGAAACTCAGACGTACGTTACTCCCATGATGGAAGGCCATACTGCTCACACCAAAGCCACGCAATTTGCCGATGTTCGTCCTCATATAACCGCGACGCACTCATCCTTGCACCCTTTCTCGGACATATGTAAGCATCTACAAAATGGTTTTTCATTTTGCTTACGCTTCTCGACAGTCATCTGCAACACTTTGTTCCCTCGTACCCTCGCTATGTACCACACCCCACACCCCCTCGACCACGGTGGAGCTCCTCGGACAGTGCGGAACATCCAACTTCAAGTATGTCATTCCGGTAACCTGCAGTACAATGAGCTAATATGTGTCTTCATTTAAATCAACTCTTGTCAGTGCAAATTTCCCCCCTCCACCAGATCTCACACCCTATATCGCGAAAGTGGATGGTCGGTATGTCACTGGAGGAGGGTTTGGTGATGGATATAGATGTTGGTATGGTCACGGTTCGCTGAAGGAGGTTCGACTTTAGTCCATGACTCGTGCAGCCTGCTATTTACCTCTCCCCCAGGTTGCAGTAAAGGCATTCTGATTCAGGTTTTCAATAGATGGAGATGCGAATGGTAGATCTGTCAAGGTAACTCATCTCATACACGACCTATAAGTGCACTCTAAACTGCCTCGTAGATGCTCTGTCAAGAGCTCGGGATTTGGAGGAGACTCGATCACATCAATGTTGTTCCATTTCTGGGCATTGCATATGGATTTGGAATGCTTGGCGCAATGTCCTTGGTGTCGTTATGGATGCCCAATGAATCCCTCCACATTTTCTTAGCGAAGCATGACAATAAGCTAGGTTTGGCACACCGCCTCCAGTTTGTGCGTCCACTGAACGTCTACAACATCCATGTCCTCTAACCCTGCGTGATAGCTGCTTGATATTGCCAATGGGCAGCACTACTGTGGGTCGCTGTCACCATTGCCAAGGGTGGAAAAAATAACACACCACAGTGCATTCTATTCCAATCGTCCATGGTGACCTGAACTGCGTGGGTGAAAGTAGACATCATTTAGTGTCCTCTTTGTTGACCAAAGGGCAGACTAATGTGCTTCTCGATGCAGATTACACCGCGCACTTAGGCGATTTTGGATACTCTTCATTGGTGGGGAACATTCCAGAAGTATTGACCTATCTCCAAAGATCCACTGCAAGACCGGGAGCCCTGCGCTGGATTGCACCAGAGCAAGTTGATGAGGAGATGTTCTACCGGACAACCAAGTCCGATATATACTCGTTCGGTTGTGTCGCTCTTCAGGGTTGTTTGCTGGACTCATATGCCAGGCCCATGCTGATATCCTTGCAGGTTTTGTCTGGGAAACAACCATGGTCGGAAGTCCGGCAAGACACAGCCGTTGTGTTGCGCTTGGCGAAGGGACACAAGCCAAGTCGACCAGAGTCTCACATAATGGACGACTCGCACTGGAATTTCATTCAACAATGCTGGTCGCCAATGAAGAGGCGCCCTGCTGCGGAGGTGATAATATCCGCCATTCAACAGTTTTTGAGTTATTGCCTGGAGTCCCCACCCCTCTGTGATTTACTCCGGTCGTGGTCGGGTCAGGCTGATCTTGGGGGCGAATCATCGCCGTCTCTCAGCCCAGGCCCCACAGAGGGCTCAAGTACTCATGTCGGCCAGGCTGCTAGCGACGATGTCAATCAGACGAGGTATATAGTGATCATTACCTCAGTCCAGTCGATCCTGTTGACACATCGGTATCTGCACCTATCAGGATAGTTTCGGTTTCTGATGCATTGAGCTTGAACGGACCCCAGGGGAGCGAGCACTGCCGCACATCGCTGACAGGAAAGCAACCGAGGTTCAGACTGACTACTGCTGACACGGATATGGAGCGCCCTTACAAGAAGCAGCATGTGTAGACGTGCGTTTCACCACAATTTGTTTGTTTGATGAGGCGGACATACAGTATCTATGACTGACTTCACGCTCGATGATGGATATCAGCGCCTCTGTTCTGCGTTAGGTTACAGCTGTCTGATGTATTTACTTCCCAGTACTAGCTTCAATTGTAGGGCATCCCATGTGGGCGGTCTCGCTGTCCAGCCAAGTATGTGATCACGTTTTGATTGACTGCTGAGAGAGAAGCAATGGTTGGCAAAGTACAACATGTAGTTCGCCTAGCTCCGGTGTCGACGTTTTTTTTCCAACTAGGTGACTCCGTCTGCCCAAGTCGCAATCTCCACGGAAAGGCCCATCCCCGTTACTAATCGACAACAGTGTTCGGCCGCACACGACTAGATCCACTCAGAGTATCTCCACCAAACTTTCCTCCCCGTCCCCATCCCCATCCCCATCCACCTCCTTCAACACTCTCATGCATCCCACGCCGACGCGAAATTGCAGGGCGCTCCCCTTGACCTTGAGCGCTACGCTGCTCAATACCCCCAGTTTTGCGAACAGCATCTCGTGGGGCCGGACACATTCATCTGCCCCCTCGGGCTAGGATGGTGTGAGAGGTCTGTATTGCCACACCTCAAGAAAGCAGGCCTCAGCAATTGTGGGTTCGTCAACATGGACGCAACATCGTCTGCATGTAGTGATCTATACAACATTGAGCACGTGAGATCGATATCAGTGAATGAAACCTGGCCTGATCTTTGTGTGCCCCGTGGAACGCTTTGTGTACTAATTTGACACAGGCCTCCCTGACCTTGTCACCGACCCTGTCGTGCTCCGTGCGACATGAGACAACGCCCACATGAAGCTCGCCGCGAGCTCCTCCTCGCTCCCTCGTGCACCCCCAATAAGATCTGTCACCACCAGATCCACACCCGGTTGACTCTGCATTAAAATACCCACAACGGACTTGGCAAACGTCCACTACAACTACGAGAAGTGGTTCGGTATCCTATCCACCATCACAGCGAGCGCGGACAGGATCGCAGTCTTGATGCCAGGCGGGTAGGTCGTTGCCTGGGTTGCAATGTGGATGAACGGACAAGTGAACGGGACGACGAACGGCTTGATGGCAGATTCGTCGGTGCGCTTGACGAGCATTTTTGTGTTGCTCGTTGCTTTGCGTGGTAAGACCTGCCACGCCCTTGGGCAGGCTGAGCCCGGGAACTGTCTATCCAGGGGCGCCCGTCCTTTCAAGAGTCCTGCGAAGAGGGACGACCAACGGCTCGAGTTCGTCCTTGGGCACCGTCTTGATGATTGTATCAAAGGCTTTCCATGCCGCGGTATGAATGTCGACTTTGAGATCATCAAACAAGGAAATCAGCTGTCGCAACGCATCGGTGCATCGTGTTTTGTCCTGTGCATCACAAGTTAGAAAAGAACACGCCATCAGGATTGAATACACGTACCACCCCAGAAGTAGTAGCACCAATGTGTTCAACCCTTCTGGATCCTCGATCGATGCAAGTAATGCCATGCAGCACCTCGTCCAAAGCAGCAAAAATGTTTCGTCCTTTTCATCCTCCAGGACCTTGATCGACGCATTCAAAATGACGGTCAGACACTTGCTAGGTGCATTACCAGCATAGTGATGAGAGACGCGAGCACTTGCACGTTGAACACCGTCATCGAGGTTGTGATCAACGTAGGAATCAACACAGGGAACACTGTTACTGTCGGGACCTAGCACATATAGGCATCAGAAATCTAGAAATTTTCTTCCCTCGCCACCACGACTCACTGACATGACCTTCCGGAGAGCCTGGAGGGCCGTCCCTGAGCTCTTGCCAGGTTGACGAAGAACCTCCGGGAGGGTAGGTATTGTTGGTATCGTCATCGACGAACGAGCTCCGGACCATATTGATACACAAGAGGGACAGAGAGAGAGACATACCTAGCCGATGAAAGTTAAACATAATTACGTCAAGCATGAGCGTAACCTGCTCCCCTCCCTTATTAATGCCCACCCCACCTTTCTGTGTGACACACCCCAGCCAAGCAAGAAGAACGAAAACGAAAACATCGCCGAATCGAACAGCGCTTGTTGCGAGGGCACCCGCAGCCTGTAGAGTACACGGAATACCAGCGCTGTCTGCCCGTCAAAAAAGAGCCTATCGCGAATGTGTGAGGAGGGGAAACACGACGTACAATCTTGTCAGGCCAAGTTCAGTTGCACCGTCCAGGCTCTGAACACTATGGAAAGCACAATGGGCATGCTTGCTTTGTGATCCGGAAGTGCTTCTTTCGCGGTCTATTTTTTTTATTTTGGTTATATGGGGTTGGGGGACACGGGACACCGCTATTGCTTATAGGCTTTCGTAAGATAGAAGGGTACATGATCAAGAATAGAATTTCGTATGGCTATCATCACTCTCCTCCAACTCATCGTATTCGGACGTCTTCAGTCATCATCAAAGCTGTCATCATCCTCATCCGAAAACCTGGCAACTATTGCGTCAGGACCAACCTTGATCATCGGAATGGCTGCTTTATCATCGGCATCCATCTCGTCGAGTCTTTGAAGATCATTATCAACTGCATGTAGGGAATGTTAGCGCCGAGAAGAACAGATAGGTAGCACATATGCATGCTTAGACCGCTACCTACACCCCCCATGTAATAATACCCATCAGTGTCTTCTCAGAATGGCAGGTCTGATTGGTTCTCAAGCAATGGCAGCACATCATCGCCGGCGAGAGGCAGCTGTAAAGGAGGCACAAGTCATGACTCGGAGCCTGAACTTGAAGGAGAGTCCTGAATTTGATGTAGCAGGTCGAGATACACATCCCAGATCGATGTTCGAGTAATGGCGGGACGTCCAAGTGTAGCATAGATGTTGTCAAGCATGACACTGACGGGATCTGGGATTAAATCAAAGACTGGGTGAGATGGATTCACATAATGGTTGTGAACGTGATCCAGCGCTGCCGGATCTACAGCCACCTAGGACGTGTCAGTTACATGTAGCCAAAAATCATGACGAGACTGACCTTGAAATCGAGAGCACCAAAGTCCTCGGATGATGTGAAAATGAGTGCAGGGATACCATGAGGGAGGGCCTTTAAGTGATCGTCATCAGATAATATGATGCATTCAATATGGCATTGACTTACCTTTTTCCGGTCACGGCATTTGGTGGTGTGGTTGACTCGGTCACAGTACGAGTCAAGTTCTATTTGTAGCCACGGTATGAACAGCCAACGGAAGACAGCTCTGTGCAAGTTGGAAGATATAGATGTTATTATTTATGCATGAGTTATGGTGATACACGTACATGTGAAGGGAATTATCAGGATCGTACCAATCCAAGGCAATCCCTTGCTCAAGGATGGACTCGAAACCGGGTGCGAAAACACCGCCACACCACGGGCCCGAGGAGTCCCTCTTAGTTGTGCACATTCCCAGTTCATCGTCCCTTTGAGCAAGCACTTGGCGATAGACCACATGTAGCCTTTTCCACCACCTGCCACCACACTCCAGATCGTTCAGAGAGCACCGTGCTTCTTTTGCCTGCACCAGGGCATGTGCTTCCTTGGGTAGCCCTCCCGCCCGCCTTGGTCTTTTTACTTGCGAGACTTTGATGCAATCGTATTCAACCTTTCAATCAATTCAAGCAACACAACCTTTTCCTCAAATCAACATTATTTATGTCCTCGACTCGTTCTGTGAATCTTTTTTTCCTTGCAAAAGGGTAAAGTACACCAACCACCGTCCGCTGAGCATCTTGGTATGTCTTCTACCTTGAATCACAGATTAATAATAATACATCCTTTGCCTATTTAAGTCGCTGACGCCCTGTGCCAGACACGCCATCTGTCAATACGTCTTTTCATGTTGACTATTGAAACCTCCGTCAAATCGTCGAACGTGGCGTCCTGGTTGGACGACAAGGCCTTCCGGCAAACCCAAGCCACCGAGGCATCGGTAACTCCTACCCCACACCCTCCTTCCTCGTGTGAGCTCGGCTCTGCAAACAATATTCGCCTCTCGCGTGGAGAGATCTCTAAACGCATTGAAGAAATGGGATGCGACGAGCAATTGGAATGAAGATAACTTGGGAGCAGTGATGGAGGGGAGGGAGTGATACTGCCCACATTTGAGGGGACAGGGGGAGGGGGAAGAGAGGTCAAGGTCAAGGGCATGGAGAGGGAAATGTGGAGAAGGTGGAGAAGAGCCGATGGATCTGTCGTAGGCGGGTGATGTTGTACGCGTAGACCTTTGGACGGCCTTCAAGTCAATCACGGACCGTGTCGTGTCCGAGGGATGGATATGGTCGTCAAGTATGGGTTCCTCTGGTGGTCGGCATGGTTGTGGAAGATGGCATACAAACGCACTGATCATTGCAGAGCTCGATATGCATGTATGAGAGCAAATGTGGTCAGGATTGGCCTGGGGTGCTCAGGAAACGTCACTGTGTTGCCTCATCTGACCTTGAGGCTCGTGGCATATAACTTGCTGTGGAGATGTTGGGCATTTTTCTCCCTCTTATTGCCACGTACCTTTGCAAACAAGCCGACCCGACACCCAGGTTGCAACTAACTGCCAAAGCACCATCATGTCAAGCGTCACATCACCACAACGGTCTGACGACGTTGAACCTCGGCCACATCTGGTAATATCATCGCATGATACCGATATCAGGTATCTCGAGTATCTACCTGACGAACGATGTGTTGTCACAGGCACCAAGGACGGAACTGTGAAGGTCTGGAATGTGGAAAGAGGGGAGCAAAAAGGGATATCGATGGAGCATGAGAATCCCTTGGGTGATGTTGCTGTGACCCGGGATGGCACAAAGATCATCAGCAGTGACGAACATGGGAACATCAAAGTGTGGGACGTCGAATCGCACGAACTTGTCAAGGAATGGACTCACCCAGAGCGCTGACCCAAGATTGCCATCTCCCCGGATGATCGACTCATTGCGGTTGCTGAATGGACTCTGACTTTTTACACCATGGAAGGGAGGGTCAGACATTCCATCAAGGTCGGCAGGGATGTTGACTCCATGTGTTTCTCTCCCGACGGAAGGAAACTCGCATGTGGTACTGATGACGACATCCGCGTGTACGACGTCGACACCGGCACACTCGTCCTTGGTCTGTTAGAGGGCCACGAAGATCGGGTCTTTGATGTGCTTTGGTCACGTGACGGCAGCAGGCTCTTCTCCTCCTCATTCGACAAGACGATTCGCTGTTGGAACTCCGATACAGGAGAAAAAATCAGACCAGGGTGGACAGGTCACACCAGCTACAGTAGATACTCTCCCTCTCCCTTTCCCCAGATGGATCAATCCTTGCGAGCGCGTGGTCGGATCAAACTGTTCGTTTCTGGGATGCAACTACTGGGAATCCTATCGGACAACATCTACAACATAATCAATCAGTCCACACTGTTTGTTTCTCTCCCTCTGGTGAATTTGTGGTGTCGGCAGGATGGGATGAAAAGATATGTTTATGGCAAGTACCTTGGTTGAATTCTGCTGAGAACCAGGCAAGGACGCTCATCAGATGCAGTTTTCATACTCATCACCCTCTCCATCCAACAGACAAGCCTTGCTAATTTCGACTCGCCACGCAACAACGTGCACTGCGCACAACTGTCCTTCTTCCGTCCACCTCCACCATACTCCACGTACATCCTCAGTGCTGAGAAAGTGTTGGATTTCGGTCTTAATGTGAGCATCTGCAGGTCATAGCGTTCCACTCACTTGCTCACACTTTTTCAAAGCTATTTATGACAGCCCACCCCAGCACATCATCCGTGGTGCCCAACACACACCCCGGCCCTCCTATACTGAACCCAAATCCTGATGAACACGACTTTTTGGATACGTCAACCATGTCGGATGGAGTGGGCTTGCAGTACATCCTTCCACATCCATCCCTCGAGCCCAATGAACGCCAGCGCATATTTGAACTACGACTAGGTAGATTGGTATGAATGTTCATCCATCACTTACATACAGTCACTAAAGACATTGCTTGCAGCTCGATCTCGCAACTTCAACAGGGCTTCGTGTCCCTCATGACCTCATTCCTTTAAGCTTTCCTCTGGGCTTACGGAACGCTCCATGGACTGGACTGGAAGGCATAGTGGATGTTGATTGGCATTCAATGTCAGTAGCTCTTCTTTATGATTGTTAAATCGACTTTATCCCTCTCGCAACCGGCGAAAGTGCCGATATTTGTCATTATTCGAGCTATTCCAAGGGATTTGAATGTTGACCCTACTACAGGCATACTTCTGTGATCGAATCTATGGGGACCCTAAAAAAATACGCAAGATTGATAGAATCAAACAGAAACTTGTCAAGATGCTTCATGAGTCGTTCGTCACATGAAACACATGCTCAATCAGTCGACCACCATGTACACAGGTTAAATTGACTTCAAGTTGTCCAATGGTCGCCTCCCGTAGTCCACCCTCGACGGGGACCTGCAGAGAAGAGGATACATGATCATTAACTGGCCGCAGGATGTCTTTCGCGACAGAGATAAAGGGGTGTCTGGCCTCAGCGCCAAGGATGCGGACAAGCTCCACAATGCACTTTTTGTTGACGAACGACGCATTTGGTTTGTTCCATGCGGCGAGGGTAAGTTCTTGAGCACAAACTCTGGGCGCGGATGGTTACTTAACCCTGCCACCAGAATCTGCATATAACAACGATAGGGTTACTTTGCTGGCTGTTGCGCCGGGCTCGGGCGGACCCCGCGGGAGTGATCGCTTGACGGCACCCAAGCAGCTGAGGTTCAGAGTGACTATGGCAGAAACGTATCCTCATAAGAAACAGCGTATATAGGCATGTGTTTTGTTCCAATTTTCTTCAATTGGTGAGAGATTATGATTTCCATGGACATATCACTAACTGATCCAGTACGCGTTCACTCTAGATATGATCTGCATGATAAGATGTACTTGTACTTGATGTAACAATTACCAATAGTCGCAGTTACCAGACACTTTGCGACATTCTCCACAGCTCTGCTTCTAGTCAAATATGCGATTGCTGTCTGCCCGACTTGTGAGCAAGAAACGATTGCTAGGAAAGTTAGGTGGATGCAATCTTTGCAGGAACCCCCACACTAGGTAACCTTCTGAGTGGCAACCTCGATAGAACCTGTACTTCTGTTGCTCATCAAAAACACTGTTCAGTTTGACTTCAGCTACACATGACTAGATGAACTCAGAATCTCTCTCCTTCCCCAGCCTCCAAGTCCACGATCTCCTTCACCAGTGAATTGAAACTCTCTGTGTGTGCACACAGCAACACTCAATGGAACGCTGATGAACACAAGAAACGTCAGCTGCTTGTGAGTTCATTACCAGCCACAATGACGAGGGGCGCTCGCGCGTTGAACGCATTCATTGGTGCCTCAATCAACGTAGTGATTAACATGGGGCACGACCTCCTGGCGAAGAGTCTGGGGTATGGTCTCAGAGCTCTCACTAGGTTGGCAGAGAGTGTCCAGCAGCGTAGGTATTGTCTGCTCAGTGATGTTTTGCCCCAGCCTGCGGGAGTGTGTTCTTGCAGTGTGTCCTCCACACTTCGGGTTTATTCATCATCCCAAACACCTTGAACAACAGCCCTCCCACCAACGTGGCCGAGGATCGCTAGAGAAGCAACCCCAGCAATGGCATGCATCGGCGTGTGAGCCTGGAAGAATAACAGAAACGGTTCCAAAATAAAACCTATCCTGATCCACCATCAAGGATCGAACATTATTTGCTCCAATCCAGGAAACAAAAAAAAAGAACATTTTTCCTGTGCAATTCGTCACGGTCACCCTCCCCGCCTGCATCGCCATCTCTCTGACACATACTCCTCCATAATCGACGGTTGTGGCCATGGCCCCGGGCAAGTGGGGCTGGAGCCATTGGGTCGAGGAGGAGCGCCATGAAGCCTGCTCGAACGATACCCCGCAGCGACTGCGCATTCATGATGATGTTGAACAAGCATGCCTGTCGACACTAGACCCCTCCGTCTTGAGCTTCCTCAACAGCCCTGACACGAGATCAGGGAAATGTACCCCCCGAGGCTTGAGGGTCTTGACAGCAGCCACACATACCTCTGGAACAGGGTCGACGAGCGCAACGGTACTGTGTGCAACGAACTCGACAGGCACGGCACAGAGTGATATCCGGATCACTGATTGATTACTTCTCCAAATTACTTCAAACTCGACACCTCATTCCTCATCTGGTAGTTGGCTAAGGGCTTTGGATATCGAGTTTGAAATTTGAGGAGCTCTGGGAGGTGATTGGAACTATAATCTTGTGGAGTCAGTGATCTAGTTGGTGGTGAAAGAGTTGGCAGAGGAGCCAATGGATTTGTTCAGTGGCCCAGCGGGCGTCTAGACAATTGGATGTCACAAAGGGTCCTGGACCGCCTTGAAGTCAATCACAGTGTTGCGTCTGGAGTTGGCATGCAGAGGTTCCCAAACATTGCGAGCAGGTAGGCTAGGAGGGACACGAAACCTCCGAAGAAAGGGAATGAGTGTACAGCATAATCGTCACGTTCACAAGAATCAAGAGTGTGAAAGTATTACCATATGTAGTAACATAGACAAAACTACGACTACAGTTTAACTTCAACAGCCTACAAGAGTCAGAACATTGGGTGTATCCCTGCCACCTTTACCCTTGCATGCCTCATACACTTGCTATGGTGCTCCATTGATGATTAGGGATTGTGGGATGGTGCTTACGGGACACTTCAGTTGATCAAAAAGTTATGCTCAAGTCCTTGTGATCGTCGAGGAATGTCAAGAGGTGTTCTTCTTCCCCTCACTATATGATCATGCACCTGCGCTCCCAGCAAGCCAGGTCGGTGTTGTTACACCAACGCGTCCTTGGACTGCGAACGAGGACGTGTTCCAATCTCACCGTTTGCCTTCGCTTGTATCGACAGCTCAATTTTTGGCTAGTGGGTCCTTTCATTCACTAGATTTTTCTTTCCAATCTGCAAGTGTTCTGTCAACCACACCCGCTAGGTCGTTGAATGTGTTGTCTCGGTGGACGACAGGTCTTCCCAATCGCACCAGCACGAAACCGGTCCAACATACAGTTCCCTCTCGAGACCCACGCACACTAATGCCAAGCCTCAGATCTTCGAAAACTGGTGTACGAAACGGATCATCGAGCCTCAACGCGTTGATGAGGCAATGCAGGTGCTCTCTGCTAGGGAAACCCAAGCCGCCGAGACGGTAGCCTCTACATCCACTCCCACCTCTCGCGCGGAGAATTCTTTAAACGTTTTGAAGTAGACCACGCGACATAAACAACATCAGGAATGACGAAGGGTTCAAGCGCAGCCTCCAGTTCCTGTCTCATGGCAATTCCTCTCATTATTCACATTTTTACCTACTTGCGGCAGGCTGGGGTACAGGTTCAGGCCCGGGGTAGGCTATACAGCCTCTGCGCTCACCACCTCCCACTGGGCGAAAGCGAAAAATGCCCAGTTGGCGATGGATATTGAGTTTGAGAATGAGCGGGAGGCGACGAGGGACTGGAATGGGGATGATGTGGAGGCGGTGATGGAGGAGGGAGTGTTATGCTACCCACATTTGATGTGACGGGAACGACAGGGTCAAGGTCAAGGGGAGGGAGAGGAAGGGTGGTGGGGTTGGCAAAGGGAGGGGGCAGGGGAGAGCCGATGGATCTGTCATGGGTGGGTGATATTGTACGCATAGACATTGAACATCATAAAGGGTCTTTAGACGGCCTTACAGACAAACACTGTATCACCTCAAGTGTTAAAATGCAGGCATCTTCTATGGTATGGTGAACAAGTATGGGTCTAGAAAGGTCGACAGACGGGTTCCTCTGGTGGTCGGCAAGGGCATGGAGAGCAAGTGTCATCAGGATCGGACGCTAAAGGAAGGCCGCTACATTGCCTCATCTTAGGCTTGTGGTATAAATATAAGCTGTGGAGGTGTTCAGAATGTTCCTCCACCTTTTGGCCATGCACCTTTGCAAACACGCTGACTCGATACTCAGTGCTCAGCTTAAAACCAACTGCCAAAGCACCATTATGTCAAGCGTCGCACCAGATCACTCTGATGGTGGTAGACCTCGGCCACATTTGGTAATTTCGGCCCATGATGGCATTGCAAAGCTGGAGTATCTCCCTGACGGACGACGTGTTGTCACCGGCTCCGATGACGGAACTGTGAAGATCTGGAATTTGGGAGACGGAGGGCAAGAAGGGACATCAATGGAGCACGATAGCGAAATAAGAGGGCTCACTGTAACCAGGGATGGGACGAAGATCATCAGCAGTGACCGGAAAGGGAGCATCAAAGTGTGGGACGTTGCATTGCACAAACTTGTCAAGGAATGGACTCACCCAGGGAGCCACACCAAGATTGCCATCTCGCCAGATGATCGGCTCATTGCGGCTGGCAATCGGGTTGTGGCTATTTACAGCATGGAAGGGAGCATCACTCCCAGATGTTCCATCAAGGTCGACAGATTTGCGTGGTCCATGTGTTTCTCTCCCGACGGAAAGAGACTCGCATGCGGCACCGACAACGACATCCACATGTATGACGTTGACAGTGGCATGCTCATCTTGGAGAGCCACGAAGACTGGGTCGGTTGTGTGCTGTGGTCACGGGACGGCAGGCTCTTCTCTGGCTCTGTCATTCGCTGTTGGAACTCCGATACAGGAGAACAAATCAGCCATCCGCGGACAGGTCACACGGACAGTATCCGCTCCCTCTCCCTCTCCCCAGATGGATCGATCCTTGCGAGCGCGTCCTTGGATCAAACTGTTCATTTCTGGAATGCGACTACTGGTCAACCCGTCGGACTACATTTACAACACGGCGAACAAGTCGACGCTGTTCGTTTCTCTCCCTCCGGTGAATCCATGGCATCAGTAGGAGATGATGGAAAGATATATTTGTGGTGGGTACCCTGGTTGGATTCTGTGAGGGTCCAATGCACAAAAACCCGGCGCGCAATTTATTGTAGAGCGCGCAACACTTTGTGGGGTGAGCGTGCAACTATTTGACTTGTCGAGGTTGAAGTGGGCAATGACCGATTTGGAAGATCAGTATGAGAAGAAGAAACGAAGGGTCAAATTGCAAACTAGTATGAAAAAGTAGTACTACTGGACTACTAGTGAATGAAGTTCTCTGAACGATGCGCGGATGTGCTCGTCCATCTGGAATTCCATGATATCGACTATGGCAATGTTTCGTAGTGCCTCTTCGTGCCGCAAAGCATCCGACTGCTCTATCTTCGACACTGTTGAATCCATGCACAAAGTGCAGACACCCGGTGTAAGGTGAATAGATGGTGTGGGTCTATCCGAAAAGCGCTCTAACCTTTCCTAAGTCAGTAGGAAGCAAATGCGGTCAGTAGCAACACCAGGAAAAGAAGGGAAGCGATGGGTTCGTCCCTTA